>CM029380.1:19793071-20003071 GCA_017165825.1 Hepsetus odoe
TTGGGTTGGAAGGGGAATTGGTGGGGTGGGGGGTGGTAGGTGTCTGCCTCTGTGGGATCAGGCAAGGGCTTGCCTGTGTAACCAGGGCCACTCGCAAGTTTCCCATCTGCAGTTGCTCCACAGCAGGATCCTGCCCAGACATGGAGGCTGGCAGGCAGGGGTAACACTGAGACTGCCCAGAGGAAAGTGACACGTTTCTGTCCGGCTGGTAGGCACTTCTTAAATGCACTCTCACTCTTTCTGCTGCCCAATATGAAGAAGACAGGAGGAGAGAGGACGAATAGTCTTTTATAGAAGAGAGAGAAAAGAGAGAGGGAGAGAGAGGAGAGGGAGAGAGAGAAGAGGGTGGCTAGCTTGACTGAGCTTGGAGAGCTTGACCCAGTTGCAGATGGAGTAAAGATGGAAATCGGAGGCCTTGCTGTGCTAAGGTATGGCCCAAAGAGGTTAAATGCTGCTTGCTGTAACTTTCAGAGGAGTTACTTTTCCTTCTAGGAAGCGGCATTATTTAGGCATTTATTTTATAATTTGACCAATGAAAATGGTTTAGAATGTTTTTACTTGGCAAAGAGACGAGGTTATGAGCAAGTTTTAATGATCATAATTTAATTAAAGTATCAAAGTTAGATACTATTACTACTATTGCATCATTATGATACTCCAGCTTGACACATGTGGCATATATGAAGAAACGTCACACCTCTAGAACACTGAACAATTCAAAGAGTTTATGCAATAATGCTGCAGACTGTATCTGTGAGTCCTCGTTTCACTTTTAGTATTCTTTCATAGGCAGATGTGGCCAGGGTGTCTCATACCCCTTCCTCATACTGTTATAGCTCAGACTCAGTGTACCCCCCCACACCGCTGACCCACTCTGCCAATTCTCACTGAGCGTCTCATGACTTGAATCAGATCAGTGGTCTTCCTAGGTGTCTTGTGCATGTTGCAGGAAACTCTCTCTCTTTTTTTTTCTCTCTTTCTTCTTTTTTTTATTCAAGGATGTATGCGGATAACTTCTAACCCATACTTGCTCAACTTGTTTTCTCTGGTGCGGGTACTGGGAGGGCGCAAGGGGTATTTTTATTCTCTGATGACGCTCAGTGTCTGAACAATACACAGAAAAGGCTCCTTGTCTTGTCAGGGGTGAGGCCACTCTTATTGTGTCTTACTTGCAGTGGGAATGACGCGCATATCTGTGCCCACTTGAGGTGCATGTACTTTGTATATTAGTAGATCACACCATGGGGTCATTTCAGGTCGCAGCACCTGGTTAAGAACGTTAGGATTGTGTGTGTGTGTGTGTGTGTGTGTGTATATGTGTGTGAACATTAAGGGCACCACCCTTAAATCAAACAATATTGGTTTCTTTTAAAATAAATCAGAAATAGCTGGGAGTAGGTTTTCGCTGAAAGTCTTATGATTTTGGTGGCTGTTCCGAAATCGAGGCATGGATTTGAATGAAATTGAGATTTGTTTATTTTGACTTCACTTAATGTCTTTAGCTTTTTTTTTCTGTCATCTCTATACGCACATACCGGGTCAACTTTTCTGCACTTGTGTGTAGACTTTACACGCTTTTCTGAGAATGCTATTCCAAGTCCCTTGTGCCCTGAGCAGTTCCTCCTGAACATACATTTCTTGCTAAGACTGCCATTCTCTTATGTTCCGAAAATGTAAATGCCTGAGTTTGGCAGCTGTGTGGGTTCCTGTGAACTTATTGAAGATTTCAGATGGATTCAGATGGAGTAATTTAGCATTAACTGTGCACAAGAACTACGTGACTGGAGCTCAACCTTTGAGCGAAAGGCTTGGCCTTGTAGGCATTCTAGCTGGCAGCCCATCCTCTGCATGTTTTTATCGTTTTTTTCGGGGGCGGTGCGTAGAGTGGGTTGTTGTGAAGCATTTTTGAAGTGATCAAATTAAAGGGAGATGGGCTGCAGTGAGCGAACCTCCCTATCGGTAATCAGAGAACTCATCTCATTATGCTCTCATTGCACTCTTTGAAGGGCCTTCTTCCACTTGTCCTTATCTGCAGAGGCTCTGTCCACACGTTGAGTAAGGCCTACTTCTTAGTTTCCTTTACAGTAACGTGGAATCCAATTGCTGTAAGGTTATTCTTTCGCCTGCCCCCGTTCGCTGTTACAGAGCTGGGCCTCAGCTGAGCGGAGGAGAGTCCTTGACACACTTACCTTTGTGTGATCATTGAGAGAGATGTGGATGACACAGCGGTAGATGGTGGGAGGTGCCCTTTTTTTTTTTTTTGCTTCCTCAGCAGAGGCGGGAAGGAGGAAGTGGAAGCTGTGGTGGGCCTTGTTGGTGGATGAGCGCAGTGCAGTGTCTGGGAGAGCTGGTCATCTGATAACAGAGCGGGTTCTGTTACACCATCACCAGAGTCACGCAGGAAGTCATCTTCCGTCCACTCTGCTGGGCCTCTGCAACAAAGAAGCAGAGAGTCTTGGGCACAAGGGCACTGGTAGTTTTAGGGCAGTGGTCTTGGAGTACTTTAGCTTTGCATATTTTGCTGAACAAACTAATCAGCCAACTAACCAGCCCCTGAGTTAAAGTGGGTGTGTTAGTGCAGAGAAAAGACTGATATGTGCTTGTCTTCTTTTTTCAGATTACGACTATATACAAGATCTTGTCAATGGACTACCAAAGTGCTGGAAATGACTAACTAAAGCTTATCCTTAGTTTCCAGTGATTTTGGTCTTCTGTTTTCAGATTGCATCAGACTGTCTCTTATGATACATGTGCTTAAGCTCTAACCTAGTGATTCTTAGCCCTGGTGCTTGAGTAGACTTCTCTTGTACCCTTAGTGTTTCTCTTTTCTAAAACACCTGATTCAACCAACTAATTAAAAACTAATAAACTTGATTGCACAAACAAATCAAGTAACGATCTTCCCCAGTTTATTGAAGGATTGTCAAAGCACAGAAAAAACAAGACGGGGGTACTCCAGGACCACAGTTGGGAACCACTGCTCTAAAGCCATGCTGAGGTTGTTAAATGTAATTTTTGAGGAGGGGTTG
Organism: Hepsetus odoe; assembly: GCA_017165825.1. Lineage (NCBI taxonomy): Eukaryota > Metazoa > Chordata > Actinopteri > Characiformes > Hepsetidae > Hepsetus > Hepsetus odoe. Next base: position 19,796,101 of record CM029380.1, read on the forward strand.
TTGTTTTGGTCTCTCTTTACTGGTTTCCTGTAAGCTTGGCCTTGGTGTCCAAAAGACTTGCAGAACTTGTGGCCAGCCTGCTGCCAGATGCAGGGAAACGGGCCTGGAAAACTTTGGTCAAACTATGTGGGGGCGTCCGACATTTTCACACTTAGGTCTAACCTCCCGATAAAGCCACGACTGGTTAGGGAAGACTGTAAACATGCCATTACTCATTCAGCGGACCTTTTATTACTCTTCCTACAGTTTTCATACTACAGCACAACTGAGGACTCTGATGGACCTTTGTATATTTGTCATAAAAACAAAGCATGTTCCTTGTACTCAGACTTTTATGGACACATGACATAAGAAGAAGTGAGGTTAACTGTTCATCAGATTCAAGACGCAGGGTTGTGTGGGGTCAGGCTCTGGGTTTATTGGTCTGGAGAAAAGATGGCAGCAGCTTAAACAGGCTGAGGCAGAGTTGAGTAGGCTTGCGAGTCATGTATGTTCATATTTAAACGGCCTCACCCACTACCTTAGAGGGGGCATTGTGAACATAAGCTTGGATTTTTGGCAGGCTACTAACATATCTCCAGCTAAACAGCCCAACCCCACAACTCCAGTTTTATCAGTTGTTCACCCACTTCCTGCTTGCGTTCCTCACAACCAATCGGACTTCTCTAACCGCTGCTGGCAGGAGTGACTCATGCGCAAGGCCTTGCTTAAAATCCTGTTCTTCTTGGAACTAGACACCCCCCTCTCCATAGCGTTTCCGATTATCCGCTAATATCCTCTCGGCCCTGACCTTGAACTCTGCCGACCTGTGTGTAGTGAATCCCCCCTCCCTCCGAGCCACTGCCACTAATCACACACACACACACACACACACACACACACACACCACCACTGAGTGGACACACCTGTCAGGGTATGCTTCAGCACGCCCTTCATCCATTCTGCATTAGGAGTTAAAGCTGATGTGGAGTGTGTTAGCTCACATGTGTGCAAGTAATCCTGCTTCTGACTGGGCTTTAAGGAAGGATTCCCATGCTCATGCTTAGATCTCCACAGTGAACTCTGTAAATGGGAACTAGTGCAGGCTACACTGAGATAATAGAGTTAAAAACAATTAAAGGCATCACAAAAAGCACCAAAGCCTCCAGCAATGTGCTTAACTCTGCGAAAGCCCCCTTGGTTGTTTTGGTTTATGTCATAAGTCAGTGTGTGTTCCTGGAATGCGCGGTATGTGCCCAGCTAAGATGTTTCATTTAGAGGTGTTGGTTTACAGTTGATATAATGAATGATCTGATTTGGTTAACGTGCTGTACTCTGCTGTGTTCATTTCAGAGTCACTTGAGGTGAGGAGTTATATTCTAAGAATTTCACCGGAAATTTTAAATAGACTTCACGCTTTTTTTTTCTTTTTTTTTTCCTTGAAGAAGCCAGCTCAGGGCTTAGAGTAATCTCCAGGTGGAATTGTTTGCATTGTTCAGACAAGTCAGTGAAACGACAGTATCATGTCTGCATGATTGCACATGGTGGTCATTAAGTGAATGTAAAATGCTTGTTTTGTAGTAATAACACATCATTTATGCAGTTATTACATTGCAAACTGCCTGCTGAAATGAATGGATTGTGTATTATTAAAACCTTAACTTTCTGCAAGCCTATCAAAACTATATACCAGCAGTCGATGCTCAGCTTGCAGAGTTGGTTTGTCCCTGAAAAATGCCAATAACTGCTCACCACATTCGCCGTGGCAAAGCAGGCCTGGGGTAAGGTAGGGGGTGGGGGTGGGATGGTTACTCACAGTGAATTTTGGTTTGACTTGCAAAGCAGCGGCAGGCTTGTGCGTGCGGCCGATAGAGGAGGCCAGCAAGTAAGCCGTTGAAGCCGAGGCACGGCCCCTGTCACCCACGGCCATGAATTAGTGATGAGGAATGTTTGGAGCCATGAGAAGGTGTCAGGATCAGGTTTGTTTGCAGTGTTTCCTCTTTCTCTCTGCCTAGGCCCGGGTTTATTCTGGGACAGAACAGCACATTGTCACCTGTTAGCCAGTTTAGTGAAACATGCAAGTTTTGAACAAATTCTTGCTTATTTCCCCTTTGCTAGATACTCACAGCCACTTGATGTTATACCGTTTGGGGCTGCTTCTTTTTGTTTTTTGCTTCTTTTTTTTTTTTTTTTTTGTTTTTTGGTTACGTTGGGATTTTGCAGAACTGATATTGCAGAGGCTGGTGATATGCAGTGAACCCCATCAACATTGCTGTGTAATGTGAACCAATCATAAATGTTCCTGGAGAGTGTTCTGTAAGGATTTGGTTGAATCAAGGTGTACCTGTCATCTACCAAGCTTACAAACAAGTGCCAGTCTTAAGCCACATCTGAGGTTAACCAGTATGCATTAGCACATCATTATATCGTAACTGCGGTGTATAGGAAAAATTTGAGACAACGTTTTGTCTATATTTTTGACCCCGTAATTCTAAAGCGTATCCAGTCCTTTCCCTCGTAAAATGCGTTTGTCCGTTACTCCCCTGCCTCTCAGCTGGTCCTTCCCTTGCCTATTCAAATGAGGGCTGGAAGAGATAGTGAAATGAGCGCTGATCTGCCAGGCACACAGGGGTTTATCAGAGTTCCTAGGGAAAAGAACAGGGGCCAAGCTGTGATGTCGAAGCTCAGCTTGCAGGTGCCCATCAACATGGCACAGGAGTTGAAGGAGATGGAGTGAGAAAGGCTTAAGCTCAGGCTTATGGTCATTACCACTGAACTTCTAGATGTGGTCTAGAGTGGAACTATTATTGGAAGGGCTTCCCTGAGGTGCACTCTATAGAAGCGTGTGTTGCATATGTGCCCTAGATTGAGGTATATTTGTGGTTTGTAATAATAAGTGGCTACATTTATTAATTTATTTAATTTGGATGCAATAGTATAGAAATAATTTGTGTGGCATGTTTTATGAATTATTCAAGCAGAAAAGGTTGTTGGAAATATTTATGTTGTACTTTACCCAAGCATGACCTCTGCAGTGTCCTGATATCGTGCCAGCAGCACTCAAGGTGAGGAAGGAAGCAGTTTTGTAAGAGGTTGTGTGGGAGCGGTAAGATGGCCCAGGTCTAGCAGGTCTTGCATACATACCAAGGGGCTTGATCTGAAGGAATGTCATTTGATTGTGTTGCTCTTATAGAGAATAATCCCCCCCCAGCCTCACCCCCTGCTGGGTTGCTCTGCCAGATGGAGGGTTGGGGGTGGTTTAGGCCATTTGGTTGTTCGTGCTCACATATGTGTATGTGTGTGCTTGTTTGAATGGATAAATCGAGGAGGGTTGCTTTCCAAAGCCCCCTTCCCCTCCCACTCCTGCCTGGGCTGCAGTCGATCATTTTAATCCCCCCCCCCCTTTACACGTGAGCAAGGGGACAGGCCTTTCCTGAAACTTGGCACACATTGCAGGGTGGGGTAACCGGCTCAGACCGGATTGACAACCTCCCTATTTAATACCGTTCCCTCACAGCCCTGTGCGTCTCCTCCTCCACCAGCTTCAGTGAATTTTCTTTTCCACTCTGGCCTGTGCTCGGCAGCCCCCTGGCCTCCTCCACACCCACCCGGCAGCAGAGTGACATGATACTGAGGGCACATGCAGCACAGTCCTGTTCTCTGTGTGCCAATCTCCTCTGCCTACACTTCGGTTGACCCACACATGCCCTCTCCTCTCCTTTCCTCTCCTCTGCTCCTGTTTTCAAAAAAGCATTATCATGAAAAGAAGAGAAAATGGCATTTACGCATAAAGGACACAATACCAGGAAATGCAAAAAATCCTGTAATTTCTGCATAACGTTAGTTGATGGCTGAACACACTCTGCCTACGACTTGAGTCAGACTCCTACGATTTTATGATCCCTTTCCTTTGAAAAACATTAGCAAGGTAATTCAGTGATTTAAGTGTTAAAATGGCAAGTCAAAATAGTAATCCAGCCTATTGAATACATTTTAAATGTTTAAACAGCATCAGTATGGTCAATTCTATCTATGAAATGAATGGAGGAGCTTCGTTTAGTTACTCATTTAGATGCCAGAAGCAAAAAATGGAGAAAAACAACAGGACAGCTAATCGCCAAACTTTTGAACTATTGAAATTTTTATCTGCAAGCTTTCTGCCAAGGTTGATGTGCTTGTAATTATTGACTTCTTTTTTGTGAAAAAAAACCTTAAATAGAACCTCTACCTTTCATTCCGTCATAACATTACATTCAAACTGCGACACTATTTAGGGTGGAACCGAAAATCCTGCAAGACACCGGCAACGTACCTCATCTGCTAACTTAACAGTGGATCATTGACAACGAAATTTTGATGCTAGGTGCAGAATTTAAGAGATTAATATATGAAACTTTCTTTTGTATCATCAATGCTATCTAGGTGAACAAAAGCCAGACTCAACTGTCTTCCTGACTTTGGCATTACATACTATTTTTCTCTTTGTTAAAAGGGAAACAAATGTATAAAATATTTCATATTTCAAATAGAAAACAAATAAACATTACTATTAGACACGGAATGTATGTATAATTATTTTTGTGTGGGGAACTGGGAATAAGTATTGGGATAACTGTATAAAAAAACAGCAAGGAGTCTACAAAATGCCACACGAGCTTGGATTAAATATGTTCAAATGTACCTTTTGTATGCTGTACTGGATCATTGGTGACAAAGCTGAAATGATGCGTATGGTAAATGTGTGTAACACAGTACATAAACCTGGGGAAATATGTGAGAGATACTTGAAGCAGTGGAGGCATATCTGAAGCGTCTTATCCTTGAACCTGCACATGTACATGTACTGACGCTCTTGTTGTTTGTTAATGACCTTCACAGGGTTTGATAAATGGAACTGTTAGACCACTGTCTGTTAGCTCCTTTTCATCTTTGCCAGCTTTGCATTTTCATTTTAACAATAACTTAAATGTTGATTTTGCCCCAGAAGGAAGTGAGATTCTAAAAAGAAACAGGTCTGGAGTAAGACAAACTGTCAGAAGAGGAATGAGGAATCTGGACAGATGCCTATTTCACAGTATTAGTATTAGAGTTCTTGCCAGTGGGCTGCCAAAGTGCTAGAACTGAAATGGTTTTGTTTGCTCGAACACATCCACTTGAGCTTAAAAAGGTTGTGTTAAGTAGCTGATTAGATAGATTGTGTGTGTGTTAAAGTAAAATCCAGTCCAGGATATGTATAATTATATAATTATACATTAAGTTGTGTTGCTCTGGGTTGATGTTGATGTGTAAATTTCATGAAATGCTGAAATTTAGAATAAATCTGCTTAACTTGCTAAATCTGCTTGTTCCTGTAGTGTTTATAATATGAAATGCAGATATTTTAGTGTACAAGCCCAGTGTCTGTAGACATTTTAGTGCTATTCTCTTGTAAATACCTCATCAATTTAAAATGTTTTTATGCAATTACCTTTTGATAATAATATGATCCTGATAGTCCATCTGTAATATTAATGGAAATCTACAAGATTATAAACTCAGATTTGTTGTTACTTCCCAAAGTTCTTCACTGGTTTCTGGTTGGTTACTATTCCTATAAGTTCACAAATATAGTATCACTACTCTTTTCAGAAAAGTTACAATAAACTTAGTTGATTCAAATGTTTCTTTGCAGAAAGGCAGACGGACAGACGGCAGGACGGACGCACGGGTGGGGGCTGCGATTGGGGGCTCGGCGGCAGGCTGGTGGAAGATGTCGTCGGGCGCCGGTGGGCGGGGAGGACGTCAGGGCCGGGCCTGTGGGGGCACAGGCGAGGTAGAAGAAGGTCCTGTCGGTATCCCCTTTCCCGAGCACAGCGCCGACCTGCTGGGGGGTCTAAACCGGCAGCGCCTCAGCGGAATGCTGTGCGATGTGCTTCTGGTGGCTCAGGAGCGCGAGTTCCCCGCCCACCGCTCTGTTTTGGCCTCTTGCAGTACTTACTTCCACAAGCTCTTCACCTCAGGCCTGGCTGCCGATCGCCAGAGCGTTTACGCACTGGATTTCGTTCGGGCAGAGGCACTGGCTGCCCTGCTGGACTTTGCATACACAGCCACACTCACGGTCAGCCGCAGCAGTGTGGCAGACATCCTGAGCGCCGCCCGATTGTTAGAGATCTCACCTGTTCAAGATGTTTGTACACACCTGCTTGACACCAAAGTGCTCTCCCCGCCGGTGAGTCAACCAATCTCCCGAGGGAAGAGTTTCCTCATTGACATAAAAATTTTAATGCATACTTCTGGCAGTTCTATAGAATTATTTATTCAATTCTAATAAAAGTGTGTGTGTGAAGGTGTGTTTATATATGTAGCATTACATTAAAACATAAAAATGATATATATAAATGCATAATTGTAACTATTAATATTTTAAAAATCTGTTCACTGAAAACTTGAGAAATTTAAACCTATTTGCCATACTGTTTACATTTACGGCATTTAGGAGACGCTCTTATCCAGAGCGACGTTCACATCCTAATTACAGGGACAGTCCCCTGGAGCAATTCATGGTTAAGGGTCTTGCTCAGGGACCCAGTGGTGGTAGTGCTAGAGGTGGGATTCGAACCTGGGACCTCTTGAGCCATAGGTCCATAGGCGAGTATCCTACCACGAGACCACCACCACCCACCAAAATTTTAATAGCGAATGGTTTAAGTCTAATTACTTTTTAGCTTGTTCAAAGATGGCAGCTGTTGAGTGCTCGCATTTGCTATTCTCAGGCAGGTAGTGAGCATGCAGAGGACGAAGCAGGAGAGAACGAGGAACATCGGCGGAGCGGAGGAGAGAAGGGCAACCGCCTACGTGCCCGTGAGTACTTGGAGTTCTTCCAGCGGGGGGCGCACTGGGGCAGCTCCTGCAGTACGCCAGAGCTCAGGGACCCACCTGCACACCTGCACTTTAGCCAGCGCAATGGCAGCGCTGACAGCAACGGCACGCCCCCTGGCCCGGCCACCTACTTCTCGCCTCTCGCCCAAGTCCTGTCCCAGGCACCTCTACCCCCTGACCTGGAGGATGATGATGACCCCATAGAGGAGGACGAAAAGCAGCAGGATGGAGTACCTGCTGATGACACCAAGGATGCACTGCTGTGGACTCGGGGAAATGGCGCTGACTCTCTCCCTCACTTCTATGCCCCATCCCAGAATGGACATTTCTACCTCTATCAACCGGAGCCCAAGGTTGAGCGGGACGTAGAGGCCCCTGTGCAGAGGGAGATAGAGCGGGGGCCTGCCAGCGCACTCCTGCAGCAGATGATGGACTCCATAGAAAGGCAAAAGGACCGGGCCACGGGAGCTGAGGATGACGGGCCGGATGGAGAGGAGCCTGATGTGGAATTTTACTTGAAGTACTTTAACAGCACGCAGCACGAGGATGCAGGTGGTGCTACTGTGGCACAGGGCCTTCTGCCCCTCTGGTCTGTGCGGGGCACTGGTGGGGGGGGTGGAGGCCAAGCAGGCGGAGGAGGGGGTGGCAGCGGAGAAAGGAAGATGCGCTCCAAGGCTTTTCAAAAGTGCCCCATTTGCTCCAAGGTCATCCAAGGTGCTGGCAAGCTCCCCCGACACATCCGCACACACACAGGAGAAAAGCCCTACGAGTGCGCCATTTGCAAAGTGCGCTTCACCAGGTAAGCCAGGAGGGCCTGTTGCTTTTGCTGTTTCTTCTCACTTTTATTGTAACCACTCTTTACCAAAACAAGGAATACATCGACTTTATTTTGATATTATCAGCTACTAATCATATTTGTTAATAATTGTTGCTATCATAGCTTTCTGCTAAAAAAAAAAAAATGATTTGACCAAATGATATACCTTCATATTACTTCACATATATCATTTATGTTGCTCATATGCTTGCCTTTTTCTCACGTGTGCTCAAGTATGCCCATGTATTCGTGAATCCTTGCAGCTCTGATAGATATTTGACATTATTGTCCAATTATCATATGCCTGGGCCCTAGGAGGATGTCAACAATTCAGTTTTTGAACTTGTTATTGTTATTGAAAGTTGTCTTCATTTTTGGCTTAATTTCTTTCAAAGTTGAGGTCAGGTTTGTGTGTTTTAGTTTTTTTTTGGGGGGGGGGGGGGTTTGGGTTTTTTGTGTGTGTGTTTGTTGTTTTTTTTGGGGAGGGGGGAATTGCATTCTGGTAATAAGACATTTAGAAGTGAAGTGAGAGACTAGAAAAATTGCCAATAAGAGAAATGTGCAATAAAGAAACTGTATGGTAATGAAACTGTACCCAGTGGATGGGGCCACCGAGCTGCTTAATCTGAATGATCCTATATTTTAATGGTATGGAATAGTAAAAGGGCAGGTACTCTGTATGCCAGTGAGGAGGCAAGCAGCTATAAAACAACATTTTATAGTGACAGGCAGTCTGCATGACAAAGTCCCGGAATTTTAACAAGGGGATCCAATAAAAACAGGCTGTGGTCGGCATGGACTGGCTGTTCCTTATCAGTGATGAGGCCACTATAAACTGCTCTATACATGATATTGAGGAGGGTTACAGAGTGGTGCCCTATCTATGCCAGTGACTTATTTGAACTTGTGATCCCAGGTGTTATGTTGATTATTGCCCCAAGCACATGCAGGCCTCTTCCAAGTGGCAAGTCTGCTTAGAAATGAATGCAGGTTAGTGAACAGGTATGGGTGGCTCTCTCTGTACTTAAGGCCAGCACCTCTTCCATGAAACTATCCTCTTAATGAATTAATCGGGGACTTGCTTTGAAAATAGATGCTGCACTGAAAATATCCAGGAGCCTATTTGTATTAGGTGGATCTAAATGCAGCAGGCAGTGAGAAAGGGGCATTTTAATCTTAATCCTGTTTGATTAGGGTTAAGAATGAGTCTCCCTCAAACTTTAATGGACCAGTTTTGCCCTTTAAATAATAATGTTCTGCCAGTGCAGCATTTTAATTCACTTGGGCAAGCGTTTGCATGCATTTTTTTAATATGTGTGTGAGATTTAGAGGGTGAGAAAACACTTGTGAAATTGGCTGAAACACAAGCTTCAGTATGTATGGGTGGGTGGGTGTGCATGCATGCATGCGTGTGTGTGTGTGCGTGTGCGTGTGCATGCGTGTGTGTGTGTGTAAGCAAAATGCATACCCCATGTCTTAACGCCGTATAAAAAAACAAACCTGTATGTTTGTGTGTGTGTGTGTGTGTGTGTGTGTGTATGTATGTATGTGTGTTTCTGCTTGTACAGTAAGCCTCCACAGTTCCGGACTGGTCAACTACAGCAGTCTATTTAGCTGTACTCTGCCCTGGTCACAGGCAGTGGGGGAGGGAAACTGAGGGGTGAATGTGTGCAGAAGTCTACCACCACAAGACCTTGCACTTTTTATCATTACATAGCTCCCTTATTCGTGCAAAACTGCTGGGTTTCACAGCATGTCTGTTTTTTCAAGTAACTAAACCCCTCACTTCACACATTCTTTATTCTATTTTTTTTTTTATTTTAAAGTGTGCTTTAGAAATATTTGAGCTACAGTCAACATCTGAACTTTTTTAGATGGCTTACCTACATGTACCAGTCAATGTAAATTTAACTTAAACCTTTAACTTTGATACACCTGCCAGGGCTTCATAACATACATCCATATATATATATATATATATATATATATATATATATATATATATATATTATTATTATTTTTTTTTTTATGTCTGAGCGGTGGGGCAAATGAGGGCACGAAGGTTAAGCAATATTTCTCAAAACATGTTTCTCAATGTGCTTGTCTTGATTTTTGATCTTATTATCTGAGTCACCTGGATTGACTGCACTTGTGGCTCTGATGTTATATTTTGGTGAACTAATCCCCTTCTGTATACTAAAACTCATAAGATTTCAAGCCAGTAGGTAAAGCGCTCTTCCCGATTACGGTCATCTACTGTAAATCTATGTTTTACAACACTGATAAAATGTCACTCCTTGTCACACTCCTGGGAGCCTCCAAGCCCACTGGAGCTCCGTGGTGAACGTTGAGCCCTCCAGCACCTCATTGACTCACAGAGAAATTATAGAGATAAAGATCTGATGCTTTATGGCTCTCGTCCCTAGATGACCGAGTACCTTCTGGAAGCAAACAAATGTCGCAAGACAACCAAACCTACACTTGAAGGATTGTCAAGGTTATTACCTCACAGGTTTTTTAAAAAAATCAAGATATCCTATTGCCGTTTTGCATTAAAACTATAATGCATATCAGTCTTGCTGCTTACTTCCCACACCCTTTGAAGATGGGTTACTAGGGGAATACAAAGTAATACATCAATTACATTAGAACCATCTGCCTACTAGTGTGTCCAGTACATCATACACATGCTGGTTTAGATTGATATCTGTGGGAATTTGGAGTCAGATCTTGGTCACATTCCTCAAATCCTTCCTGAATTTTTTTTATAGTTTGATTGCTGAGGCCATTACCATTAAGGGAAATTTCATGAAGGTCAGCAACAATTTTTAGGTAATGGTAACGTGTCAACATCTAGATGAATCTCAGAACCCAAGATTTCTTAGCATCACCTTACCCAGAGTTTCACAATGCCTCCACCAGTTTTCCTGCTTTTCCTGGTACATTCTGGTGCCATCTCTTTCAAGGCACACATCCAGCCATGCACATGATGTAAAACATGCTGCATCTGACCAGGCCACCTTCTTCCATTGCTGTATTCTCTGTTCAAGTGCTCAAGTGTTGGTGCTTTGGGTAGCGGACAGAGAACTTTTTGAGAATTTTTTTATGATGCCATAACAAGCACGGATGGACTCTGGGATCAACCAAGGAATCACTGTTATTCACCTCAGTGGATATTAATGTGTTTGACTTATTTATTATTTTATTTTACTTCTTTGGAGAATGTTAGGTAATTACAGGTCACCATGCTGTTTAATATTTAAGGTTGCTGGGGTGCATAGACTAATTGAAAGTGAAATAAGCTTCTTTAGCTCAGGTGTTTTTTTTGTTTTTTTTTTTATAAAACTAACACTTAAAAGTTTTGTTTGGGTTGGCTTTTTTCTTTACCTGTTTCGTTTCTCAAGGGATCTCTTCACCTTTTATTTATCTGTGCTTTCTTTTTATTTTTTAGGCAGGACAAGCTCAAGGTTCACATGCGGAAGCATACAGGAGAGAAGCCTTACCTTTGCACGCAGTGCGGGGCAGCATTCGCCCACAACTATGACCTGAAGAACCACATGCGTGTGCACACGGGCCTGCGCCCCTACCAGTGCTCCAGCTGCTTTAAGACGTTTGTGCGCTCGGACCACCTGCATCGCCACTTGAAGAAAGATGGCTGTAATGGGATCCCGTCGCGACGCGGCCGTAAGCCACGCGTACGGGAGCACGAGCTGCTGGAGGGGCCTCAGGAGCCTCCCATGGCAGGGCAGCGTTCTGCCAGGGTGCGGCGGCGCTCGGAAGGGGGCGGGGGGACACCTGTCCCAGAGGACGCTCCAGAGGGCCATACACATAGTCCTGAGGGAGAGGGCAGAGAGGACGGAAGCACTAGGCAAAGGGACTTCGCCACGTCATAAATTCAGACACTGCTGGGTTGGATGCATCACACAGAAACCGGAGGAAAAATAAGAAATTATATAAAAGAAAGCAAACAAAAAAACAACTACATGCTCCTCTTTTAAAAACCAAATCAGGGTGTCACAAAATCTAATCTTAGTTTCCATTTCTCTCTCTCTCTCCCTCTCAATTTTTTCTTTAACATTCAGCGTAGAGACATAAAGCCACAAGTTACTGGCCTGCCGAAAGAGTGAAGAGCACTTCAAATCACTCACCCGTGCTGTCTCCATCTTTCTGGGTTGTTTTTTTGTCTTTGTTTGTTTGTGTTTTTTTTTGTTTTTTTTGATTAACGTTGGCATAACAGCTTAATCATATGCATACCACAATGTGGAGCTACTATGCAGTTGAAACAGGTTCCTTGTCTCTGGGTTGCATTCCACAGGGCTTTTGTCTTAAAAAAGTGAGGTGTCAATCACCTGGCTGACTGCTGCTGTTAATGAAACAGGTGAACGAAGAATTGATCCAAGATGTGGGAGAAGCAACAAATTAATCCTTTTTCTAATGCAGTGACAAAACATGTACATATACCATAAAGAAAAAGTTATATTGTCTCAGATCAATATGGCAATATTATGCAATTCTGATGCAGCACCTTTTTTCTAAATGTTCCAGAAAGAATCAGACAGGGGTTTGATTTTAAGTGTTACTTTCTCTATAAAAAATCCTATGGTTCTATCTTTTTCAAAGGTTAACTTTTTTTGAGTCGAATCCACTATGGGGGGGGCTCGTTTATTTTAGGCAGTGGGAAGAAAAGAGAGGGCAGGAGATTCTGTGTTGTTGAAGCACTACCGTCATCATTTTGCCACCAAGCAAAACCATGTTGAATCTGTACCTCTCGCAAGCCTGCTTTTCTCTTCTTAGCATTTCTTTTTTTTCTTTTTTTTTTTTCTTTTTTTTTTTTTTTATTTGTCTTAATGTTTTTGGTTGTTGCTGTTTTCCTTTGCATTGACTGTTTTTGGGTACTTGACACTTTACATTGTATACATGTGTGTATATATTAGGTGATAATGACATTGGTCCCTTTATAAGAGATATATTACAGATGGTTAGGGTTATATTTTCCTTCAGCTTCACTCCATGTTGCTCCTTGGGGGAAGTTGGTAAAGGGGAAATAATTTTTGAAAGCATTTAATTAAGCAATTACTTTATTTCATTTTCATGTCCAAAATTCAGCTTGAAGAAACCCCCAAGTTCCTGCCCAAAGTATGAACCATGATTCATGACGTTGTGTGTTTGTGCAGGAGTTTGCCAGGAAGCGCGGAGAGACGGGACCACTGCTTTGTGAACAGCTGGTGCACCAAGGCCAAGAATGTTTTCTCTTTTCATGCAGGGAAAGGAGAGGTAGTGACGAGCACCTTTTATGCATTTGCACAGCTTTACTAAAGATATCCAACAGAGAGAGTGAGAGAGTTCTATTTAAAGATAGGGAGGGGAGGTTTAAAGTGCTTATTCCAGCGTTCTGCCCGAGGGACCACAAAATCCATGAGATGACCTGGGCAATAAGACGAGCAATAAATAAGTACTTGTCCAAGATGGGAGGCCAAATTAGTGCACAGCTGGAGCTGGGAGGAAGGGACGATAGATAGGGTGCTTTGTGGGTAGAGGGGAGCACCTCAACATTTTAAGCGCCTCAAAATAATGGCACAAAAAACTTTTGATTCCTAATGAGAGTAAAAGTACGCTGCTTGTCAAAAGTTTGGGGAAACTTGCATTTTTGAGTTTTTCGAATGAACAAGCATGAGTACTTTTAATTAATTAATTTATTTTTTGAGAATTGGTTTCTCTAATAGATTTAAAACGTAAGCAGGTTTATTTAGAGGAAAACTCGGACATATTAATATAAACAATATTTTTGATATTTCAAAAAGTTTAATGGAGCGAAACATGCTCTAAAGCTGTATTTGCTCTAAAGACCAAATAAATGTAAAAGTATTAGTAAATAACTGTTTATGTAAACAAAAAAAGGAAATCGTCAGTGTCCCCAGACTTATTTTGATGGGTTGTGTATCGCACTCTCTCTCTCTCTTTCTCTCTCTCTCTCTCTCTCTCTCTCTTACATATATATATCCCCAGCTTATAAACAGAGGGTTAGTCTCCTCTAGCTGAAGGTTGTAAGCAGAATGGGTGTGTGTGCTGAGGGGGAGCGGGCAGGGAGGGTGCAGCACTGTCCTGTGGCCACGTCCCAGTTACATGACTCACTCCGAGGGGCTGGGAGCGTTAGGTTTGTGGGCTTGTCCCAACATGCTTTCTTCCAAATTCTGACATTGTTGCTGCACAATTTTGTTCATTCTCCATTTTTTAATTGGGACTCTTAGAGGTGCTGGCAAAGATTGATCCTGTTATTCTAGAGAGTTTAATAGATTTTGCATCAATGTAAAAGATGTGCTGAAATTTGTGGATGTTACCCAATCTGGAAATTCAACAGGAAATCTTTTGCGTCCAGAGATTAAACCAATTTCAGTTATCAGCTATACCCGTTTGCCACTGCTCCAGTGCTGTACCCTGTGTTTCAGTCCTTTGCACCTTAATGGGAAAGCAGCAGGTTTTGATTGCACTTTGTTACTGAGAAGGGCACTTTTTCTCAAAAGAAACGGGTACTTTGAAACAAGAGAGAATGTGCTAAAAATAGAAAAAAGATTGAATGCCCATCCATGCAGTGATGCTTTGCTCGGTCCTTTTTTGTTTTGTTTTGTTGAGTTTTTGTTTTTTGACGACTGGCTGCCAAAAAAAGAAAACGTACAGTCACAGAGTTGCAGGGACTTCTAATGTGTTGGATTTTTGGGCAAGATTTAAAAATACCCTTAAAAGACAAGATATTCCCTTTCTATCTGATTGCACTTGAAATTTTGATTTGATGTAATGGTTTTTTTTTGTCTTTATTCATGTCTTAATGTAAAATGGCGGAGGTAGGTTGAGGGGGTGGCTGCACATCTGTGTGCATGTGTGTGTGTATGTGTGTACAGGGGTCTTCCAGTAATTCTTAATGAGCATATTTCAGTTTACCAGTCCATTACTCTAGTTTATATCATTATGTGCAGAGAACGGACTACCAGCTGTAGTCTAACTCCAATTTTCACTCAGTCAATGATAACCTGTGCAGTCTGTGTAATAAAAGGGATGTGTTAAACTAAGGTTGCTATTGCAAGGCCACACCCTGAGCAGTGGGTTTGGTGTGACTGAACGCAGCCTCGTACAGAATATTCCAAGTTTATTTGAATGCATTCTCAATTTGTTATTGGGAGCTTATCTTCTTGGTAGGGATGCACTGATATGGGAATTGTGAGCCAATATCCATATCCAATATTTTTTATGCACACATCTGCTGAAGCAGACCCAAACTCCTTAGACTAGTAATTAGGACTAAATTTATACTGATAAGAAGTTTTGCAAGTTAAAAAAGTGACCCAGTGTCTGATCCTCCAGAGCACAGGAGATCATAATTTTTTATTCAAAAGTCAAAAATCAGTCAAATATGGTACTGATTGAATTCCAATACCATACTGCATCCCTTCATTCATAGGTTAATATATTTTAGCTGACCAACAACATGAAGCGCACATTCTAACACTTTTTAGACCATTTTATAAAAACTTACAGCTGGTAAACCTACATGATTGAAATGAAAACTTGTACCATGCCCCCAAAACCAATCCTGCTAATTACAAATGAGCAAGTCGGAGTGGAAATCATTGAGAAAACACTTACTTGAGTTAATTGCTTCTTTTTCTGTGATCTATAGACTGCCTGTTTACTAGATATGATGAGTCTTAAATGAGTCTTTTTCCTTTATCCTGCTTTTTTTTAAACGTTTATTGCTCTTTAATGTGTAGAGGTGTTTGGGAGAACAGGGACGGGGTCTGGGGTTACATGGTGGAGGTGGAAAAGAGGGTTTTTGTTGGCTGGGATGGGGGTGGGGTCAGTGTGATATAAAGCCTGATAGCACTGGATATGGTGCTTTAGCTGAGACAGCAAGAGTTTTGCACTAAAAGTCATGTCCTTGTCCTTGCAGGAGAAGGACTGGAGAACCAGGCACAAAGGCCTTTGAGTTTCTGTGAACACAGAGCCTAGTTCAAGCCTGTTTCGCTCATGCTCTCTCTTATCTTCTCTACGGTTGATTAATTAGTGTTAAAAAACCTAAGTAGATAAAGACCAGGATTACTTGAATTCTGTTTGGGCATACTCCTTTAAGCTGAATAAGCTTTCTTTCTTTCTTTCTTTCTTTTTGATACTGTCTGCAGGTGCTGCAGAAAGAAGTTCAGAATGCAAATGTGATTGAACAAAATCAGTTTCACGCAGATCCTAAGCTTGAGATTATAAAACTACATGTGCTTAAAATAGAGACCCTGAAATGGTTCTTGGCCTGCATGTACAGTTCTAGGGAAATTTAATTAGTTAGTCTGAAACTACATTTTCTGGAGATTCATTAAACTTTCTTAATTATAGTGATAATGATTCTTAAAAAAACAGATTCATAAAGGCACGCTTTCCAAAGAGCCCTTTTTACAAGCTTTTTACCTGTATCATTAAGCGTGCACCCCAACCCAAGCCAGGTTTGTTTGAGGAAGGTACATCATTTTTGGTATGAGTATTGCAAATGGAAAACTTGATCGAGTTATAGGACGTTCCTTCAGATTCACAGCAACTCACTGGCCTTGGCTGGGAACTTAAGCTCTGTGTAAAGGAGTTGTACAAGGAGTTTGAGGGGGCTGGGTGTAAGCCTCACTAAGTGGAGAGATATGGAGGAGAATGTGCCTTAACGTGATGAGTAGATTGAGTGGATTTTTCAAAAGGGAGCACTTGTTTCCATTCCCATTTCAATTTCCCAACAGTTGCGATTAAATCTTTTGGTGTAATTAATCCAGTCATCCATCGTAGAAAGTTGTATGTGGCTGAATGTAAAATGTTTGTCTGTAACCAGAGCACACATTATCCATCTTTCAGCTCTTAAAGACATGCATATGAAAGAATGCTAAAGTGGGCTTCTTGGTCCATTGCTCTAGTCTCTAATCTTTATTGAGGTCAGCATGCCAGCCCCTTTTACGACTCCTTAGACAGATGCTATACTGAGAAGGTCTCACAAACCCTTTTACAAAACTTTTTGAAAGTGTCACTTATCTATTGTCCAAATATTGTTTGTCTTTTTTTATTTATTGGATGAAATGTTGAAAAGCATTAAATTAAACATCATTGATAATGATAACTGTATTAATTATGTAATAAGAGACGGTTAGGATGGATGTTCAGGATACTTCAGGGCTATGCAGATCAGTGGTCAGTGCTGAGGCACAACAGGCTGAAGGCTTATGTATGCTTAGGTAGAAGAAGTCTGAACTGCTGTCTTATGCCTGTTGGGCAAGTTGCATTGGGGCTGTGTTCAAATGTAGGGGCTTAATTGGGAAATTCCAGTTATTTGCCTAAGCTGATTTTTTCACAGCCGTCAACACTGAAATTTGATTTTTAAAACTGATTGCAGTATGTTAAAATAATGTACATCCAGCATTTTTGACATGATTCATGCTCCCCCCCCCCCCCCTTCCTGATTTCCCCACTCTATAGTCTAACAAAAATATCTGTAGGATCTGTAGGAGCCAGCATTTGGTGTTGGGTGGAGAATGTTTATGTACAGAGTGAGGGTGCGATGTAATTTTTTGCTGGATGACATTAGCTCAGTAATGCTGTGTTTACTGCATTCAGGAATTAATGGCAGCTATCTAAGCCTACGGCATCTTCAGCCTCTTGTGCTTTACTGGCCATGCAGATGATGCTGGAAGCCAATGCTTGGTGCATTTGTTTGTGTGTGTGTGGGGGGGTTAACACAAGTCACTATTGTGGGGATTATGGGTAATCATCTATCCTTTTAAGTCAATTGCTTCTCAGGTTAAAAAAAAAAAAAAACACTGCAGTCCATTGGTTTGGTACCAGCCCGTATTTTTGCCTTCTGTGTAATCAAAGCTTTATTATTGTATCTGTCCAAGTGAGGATGCTCCAACAGAATGTGCCCACAATCCCCTCATTTACTTTTGCCTATGATATGTGTGTTCTTGTGTTGCTATAGCAAAGAGTGCCGAAACAAATCACTGTTAGCTTACTGGACGACAGTTTTGCGTGTTCTGCAGAGTTAAGTACCTGTCCAAGCCTCGCCCACAAATGCGCTCTTTCATGCCAATTGTTGCAAGGTTAGACGAGAGAAAATTGATTTTTACAGAATGTTAGCAAAAATTCTATTAAATATAGTGAACAAATGTAATATACAGCTCAGTTACTGTCAATGCATGTAATTTATTTCCATTTTGCAAAAGTTCTTATCCAGTTTGAATTGAATCATCTTTCAGATGTTGGCTATGGTAGCGTTATGAGTCTTGCCAAAGGACTTTTGTTAGCGTCAAAGTCCAGCATGCTTTTTGGAGGACAAAAGTGTCCCCACTACGCTATAATGGACAGCCAAAGGTTTACAGCAGCATAGCTCGAAGCCGTTGAAGCGAATGTTGAAAATTACAGCAGAAACATTTGCATTAATTTAAATTTACGGCATTTTTCTGATGCTCTTCTCCAGAGCGACTTCCAATTCTGAACTTCAGGGACAGTCCCCCCTGGAGCAACTGGGAGTTAAGGGTCTTGCTCAGGAACTCAGTGGTGGTAATGCTGGAGGTGGGTTTCGAACTTGCAACCTCTTGATCTGCAGGCGAGTATCCTACCACTAGACCACCTCCCCTAGCATTCGCACCCACCAGCATTCACTAGGCAACGTAAGATCCGAAGGAACTGTACTCGCAAAGCTTCCCAGAGTAGAAAGTCTCTAAGATCTGATTATATACTGTGACTCTACTGACAGGTGAAGACCCTGGATCAGTACTACTACTCTACATGAACATGTACCATAATTCATAAGCTTGTAAAATAATTACCCTTTAAAGGCATGTATTTTGACAGAAACTGAGGTGTGTGTTCCTTACTAGGTTGAATAGGAGGTTTATGCCAGCTTTCTGTGTCAAATGTCCAGCCTAGCAATATACTAAATAACGCATTTGTAGCCGGCGCTTGGACAGGTCAATTGTCTTCTTTCCCTGAACTTTGGGTCCATCTTGTTGTGGCTGCATTCTGGCCTCAGTGCTGCAGAATGTCAGCTGTAGTGATTGTGTTGAAGAAAAGGTCTCCGGATCCTAAGCCACCATCAAATCCAGAACGCATTCCATAACTTTAAAATTCCCACTTAGGAGAGTGAATGAGGTGGGGCTAGAGGGACGAGAAGTGGTTCTTTATGTCTTAAATGTGCGCGTTTCTCTCCCTCCGCCCACCCAGTCCTGAGGTCAGCAGGTAGGCAGTGAGCAGGGCTTCTCAAAGCCATCATGCCGTTTGCAGCTTGGTGATTGTAACAAAAAGCACTTTGCGAATGGCCATCCAGAATATTGTGTGCTTTCTCCAATGGTTATAACTGTTAATGTTTTTCTTTGTTGATGTTTTGTTTTGTTATCTCATTATGAATATGATGATTTATTTAAATGCAAAAAACTACATGGAAAGAAAAAAAAAAGAAAAAAACTTGAACATGCTACATTTGGGTTGAAGTTTGTTTAATTTGCCGCCCCACTAAACAACACACAACGCTAGAAAGAATAAAAAAACAAGGAACCACAGCAACTGTCAGATTAATCTGACATGCTTTCCTCTCAATGTGCGCATTTAAACACAAAACGTATTGGGAGGGGACAAGACTCTAAAGGACTTTTTTGAATTAACAGTTTATAACACAGTAGAATAAGATAATAAGCCTAAAACGGTATTGGGGTGGCCTTGAAGCCCTCATGAATCTGTGTCTAGTACAAAGCTGCACTTATTCATCTCTCACGCAGTGTCAGTCAGGTTTTATAATATGACTCATATTTCATGCATAGGGACTACATAGAGCCTCCTTTCCCCCACTATATTGCTAGTTTCTACAAGCACACTATAGTAGAGTTCAGTCACTTGTTAAAGTGAATTTCTCCTCTTAGAGGGCCTAATAGAATATACACAGGAACATACACAACATTGTTTATTTTTGTCAAATCCTAATAGAGATTATTACTTAGAGTATATAATAAAGTGCTCATACAGACAAGATAAACGTAACACCAGTTGAAAGACTGTAATTCAGCAGCAGAAGCCTTTTTTGGGGGTGCTAAGAGCATTAGGGCACGTCATTTTAACTCTTTGGGTAGGTAGGCTTTGGGGCGGCAGAGTATTTCCCAGTGTCTCAGGCTTGGACGGTAGGAATCCTGTCCTTTTTTCAGCTTAAATCAAGTCCTGTTCCTTTCCATTGTCCCTTGTTGTCTGTTGAAGCTAGGGAGGGATGGGCGAGTTTGGGAGAATTTGCACTTTTGGCGATGAAAATAATTTGTATTGTATATGAGACCACTAAATGTACATCGTCTAAATCATATAATTCCTTCTTTTTCCTTTTTTTTTTTTTTGTTTCATTTTATTCTATTGTTTTGTTTTGTTTGTTTATTTTTACAAAATATATCCAAAAATGTCTGGTGTCCTGGTTTAAGAAATAAGATCTTTCTATTAAAAAACAGAATGTTTACGACTTCTCTCTCTTGCTGTCTTAAAAACGGTGTTACGAGCGAATGACAATGATCGTTAACGTGAGATAAAAAAAATAATGATCTGGGTTTAGTGTATTCCTCCTCATTTTTCTTACGGTGTTTAATTTCCTACCACACTTGAGCTAGGTAATCCACTTTCTAAAGCCCTTAATATATATATAATGATTTATTCTGTATTTCATATCTATAATTTGTCCTTTTTTTTGATTATCCAGAGATCTAAGTGCCGAGAAATACTTATTTAATTTCAGAAAAATCATGTATTTGTTTAAATAAACCCAAAAGCCTGCTTCTTTTTTTCAGCCCCCAAAAATGAAAGTTCTAATTGTCCGAAAAGCACATTAAAAAAAAAAAAAAATGTAAAAGTTTATGCAGTCTACAGTTACGCTTAGCCTGGCTTTCTTTTATTCATGCCAACAGCGGAAGACATTCCTGTCAGGCTACATAAAGAAAATGCTGTCTGAAACCCAAGTCATTCATTGTTCATGTTTAGTCAAGTTTAGTTGTGATGCTTTTTCATGCCAATTCAATTTTACAGATGAAGAAAACAAATGTGACTTAATTTATTCATTTGCTTTTTTTTAAATTAAATGTCCACACAAAACACAATAGTAGTAATGGTGACAAAATTGTTTTGTTTTATTCTTTTCTGTTGGTCAGCTGATTCACAGCTGAAGCAGTGCAGGCTGTGCGGATGAGGCTCTGCTTCAGCTCAAGGTTCTGAGCACTAAAGAAGGCAGCGGTGTCTTAGTGTTTAGGGACGAGGATCAGGTGGTCGTGGGTTTGAATCCCAGATCAGTACGTTGCCCTGAGGTACCCTTGAGCAAGGTACCGTCCCCCTGCTTCATGTGTGTGTGTGAGTGAAAAATAGAGAATGTATTCTATTGTGTTTCACTGTGAGCAGTGGTTCATAATGACAATGTCACTTTCACTTCAGTTAAAATTATCAATCAAACCGCTAGCAGCCGTGAGATGTGAAAGATGACATTAACAGTGATGAGTATGTTTTCACAGCTTGACAGAGACTCACACAAACTGTTCTCATGCACACCATGTCTGCATGTCTTTTATAAAAAAAAAAATTTTTTTAAAGCGCAAATGAAAACTGCATTGTTGGGTTTTTTTTAGTTTCATCTGCTCAGTGCTTGAAGACCACAAAAGAGGAGCAACAACAAAATTTAGCCAGACATTCAAAAAAAAAATTGCAAACAAGAAGTAGAAGTGAGAGTGGAAGTTTAAAAAAAAAAAAAAAAAACCCAACAGAAAAAACATGTCTTGGTCTGGTTAAAATGTTTCTTGCTAAGAAAGTCTTAAAAAAAAAAAAATATATAATGTGTATCTATATGTGCAAAAATTTTAGGCAAGTGTGGAAAAAATCCTGTAAACAAAGAATGCTTTCAGAAATGGAAGTGTTGATCATTTATTTTCATCAATCAACAAAATGCAGTGAACGAACAAAAGAGAATCTAAATCAGATCAATATTTGGTGTGACCACCCTTTGCCTTCAAAACAGCATCAATTCTTCTAGGTACACTTGCACACAGTTTTTGAAGGAACTCGGCTGGTAGGTTTGTTCCAAACATCTTGGAGAACTAACCACAGATCTTCTGTGGATGTAGCTTCCTCACATCCTTCTGTCTCTTCATGTGATCCAGACACACTGGATGATGTTGAGATCAGGGCTCTGTGGGGCCAGAAGAACTGATGCTGGTTTGAAGGCAAAAGGTAGAAACACCAAATATTGATCTGATTTAGATTTTTCTTTTGTTCGCTCACTTTGCATTTTGTAAATTGATAAAAATAAACAATCATTATTTATATTTCTGAAAGCATTCTTTACAGCAGTAAAACATTTACAGCTTTTAGCAGACACTCTTAGCTAGGGCAACTTCTAGTTCCTAATCACAGGGACAGTCCCCCTGGAGCAACTCAGGGTTAAGGGTCTTGCTCAGGAACCCAGTGGTGGTAGTGCTGAGGTGGGATTTGAACGTGCAACCTCTTGGTCCATCAGGTGGTATCTTACCACTAGACCACCACCACCCCGAACAGCAAATTTTTAAGAGCCAAACATGAAGGACAATATCAAGAATGGGGAGAAGTGGAATAGTGGATAAATTTAGGGTTTTTTTCCCCAGAAGAATAATACTTTCTTTTTTCTCGAATGATGATTTTGCAATTTTGCATTTAAGATGAAATTTCTGACATTTTCAGTCAGTACTGTGCCAAAGTCTTGAGCTGCTCGTCATTTCATGTTTTGCTTCCAAAAGTCCAGACTTTCTTGTCACGTTTGATGGTTTGCTGAGGAACAGCTTACTAAGCCTCCTGAAGGACAATGTTTTTGGCTCTCCGACCAGTCCCGGTACCTGACCAGTTTCAGAAGATTGTTTTTGTTGACTAATCACACAGTGAAGTATTTATGAATCATTCTGGCAGAGCAAAGTCGTCTAACTGAGGACATGAAGCAGTGAAGAAACAGGTGAGGATGATTCCAGATCAGGTGATTAGTTTAGTGGCGATGCTAAATACTGACTGGTCCTAACCCTTTTATCTAGAACCTTGTATCTTTAAGCACTGTGCAGCCTGTCATAGTTAAACATCTGTTCCCATTTATTTAATTTAACCACCGTATGCCTTAGATAAGAGTCTCCCGATGTAATGTAGTATATTTTGTGCTAACAAGGTGATTCCCAAATTTCAAGACCTCCTCACAGTACTGTGCTGATGGTCATTTCTCCTGTAAAATGCAAAAGTAAGATGAACTTGTCTACACTGTGAAGTCTCTGGTTTCAAAATAGCCACAAAAATGCTTATAAAGTCCCCTGAGAATTTAAGGAGCATTGGGGCAGCAGTGGCCTAGCGGTGAGGGACTAGGCCCTAGGATCAGAAGATTGTGGGTTTGAATCCCAAACCAGTAGGTTACCCTGAGGTGCCCTTGAGCAAGGTACTGTCCCCATCACTGCTACCAGGCAGCTTTCAATAACTGCCCCCTGCTGCACGTGTGTGAGTGTATGGGTTAAATGCAGAGGTGTAATTTCACTATGTGCTGTGCTGTGTTTCACAACAAGCATGGTCACTTTCACTTTCATTGGACTGGTTACTCGTTCCGCTGCAGTTCACTTTTCTTGCCACAAGATGGCGCCACCTCTCCAGGTACAGCACGCGCGGTTACGCGTTGAAAACATCTAGTTCTACGCGCAATTAGGAACCTAAATGTAAATCTAAAAACCTTACTCCCAAATACAACTTGCAAGCTCTTAGTGTGAGTTTAAATCCACCTATAAGTGCACAGAAATGAGGACTTTCTCCACATGGCCCGCAACACGCTCCGAAGTGCCCCGTCAACAGCAGTCTAACCTCTTCTTCATGCACGCTGGCGTCCTTTGGGATTAACATCGATTCGCGGTTTTTTTTTTTTTTTTTTTTTACTATTATTACTCCCAACACACAAACCACACAGCTGTCATTTTGCCCTGTAACACGAGAGAAAACCTCACAAGAAGAGACTCTCCCAGTTGATCCAACAAGTCTTCTTTGGTAGCCATTTTAGCTTCAGCCAGTTTGGCACAAAGAGGACTTTTCAAGGCAGAGACTTCCAGATGAAGTCTCCTGTTGTCCCCTGTTGATGTCTCAAAAAAAAAAAAAAGACTAGACACAGTGAACCAGGGGAGTTGAGGGGGAATTAATAATTCAGTAGAACAGACCAAGCTAAGGGCTTTCATTATTGTTCTCAACAGGGGTGTTGTTTTTTTTGTTTTGTTTTTTAAACAGATT
Source organism: Hepsetus odoe (assembly GCA_017165825.1). Classification (NCBI taxonomy): domain Eukaryota; kingdom Metazoa; phylum Chordata; class Actinopteri; order Characiformes; family Hepsetidae; genus Hepsetus; species Hepsetus odoe. The sequence continues at coordinate 19,820,048 of CM029380.1, forward strand.
GAGTTGGAAAGTGAGAGTTACTGGCCTAAAGCGAGCCATGGAGCTCCAAGGGATATTGGGCCCGATTCTGCTCAGGCTCCTAATGTATTTGTGTGTGTGTGTGTGTGTGTGTGTGTGTGTGAGTGTGTGTGTGTGAGTGAGAGACCATAAAAAAAGATTTCATGGAATGACAGAAGCTTTAAAGACTCCTGCTGCCTTCTCCACAATGAACACTGGGATTTTCTTTCTCAAAAGAGAGGAGTGTATCTTAATTATCCACGTTTGAGGGGTCTGCAGTTTGAACCTAAACCTTAAACGGCCACGCGGCGAAGATGAACAACGTTCACGCTTGTCCAAGTCACCGGCCAGCTTGAACATATTCCTGTCACGGCACAGAAGGAAAACACTGTCGCTTCAGTCTATCTGGGACTGGATCTGCTGCTAACTATTCCATATGACAATAATTTGGCCACGCTCAGGACAATTCTCTCTTTCATATGTTGATTAGGGACCTTGCCCCTTAACCCTTTAACCCTCATGTCATGGGGGCACCTAACCCCATTCCACCCACACGATGCTGTTTGGCGGGGGGGGAGAGACTACACGGCCTGCGGGCGTCTCTCCGGCCCCCAGAGAGTGTGCCCGAGGTGTCTTTAAACCACTGCGGCAAGAAGCCCCACTGAAAAACTCTGCAGTCATTAATATGCAAAAATGCAAATGAGTGGGTAATTAAGAGCCAGAGCTCTCTGGAGGCTCTTTGATTGCTAATGAATTCTAATCTGCAAAGAAGGGTGGGGGCAGGAAAACAGATAAAATAAAAAGAAAGAGGAAATATTGTGCAAATGCTTCCAGGATCTGATCGTACAGGGTTTTTGACATGGATTAGGGCCTGAAGCAGATGAATAGGAGGGTGAAGCCATAAACAACAGTCAGCTTTGACCTGGAAGCCATTAGAGAGTTAAAATGCAGTTGGAGGATTTGGAAAATTCCATTACAGGAAAGGACCTGCAAATACATGCAATAGTTTTAATAGTGACTTAGAAGTACAATTTAACTTCAAGAAACAATGACTTCAGTGAAAACCTGGGAAGCTTCCCAGTGTATTACCTTACTGATTCTTCATATTAAGCTTTGATCAGAGTATTTCATCGATCTTTAACCATGCTGTGTGTGAATGTGTATAAAGGAAAAAAAAGAGAAGAAAAGTGGCAGCTAGCTTGGCTGTGTGTCTGTGGCAGCAGCAGCTGCGATGTACAGAGATGTTATTTCATCACTTTTGCAAAGCACCCCCCCCTTCAACTCCACCACCATTCTGTCTCACGTGTGTGCGCCCAGGCTCTCTCTCTCTCTCTCTCTCTCTCTCTCTCTCACACACACACACACAAACATGCTGCTGTTATTGTTGTTCAAGTATTCCCACAACACCCACAATGCTCTGCCACCCCCATCCTCAACCCATTCACCTCACCCTCCTGTGTTTCTTCTTATTCTGCATCTCTATATATCCAGTTTCATTAGCTGATACAGCACGTCATCTAATGTACATTTACCTCGATGTGTTTACGAAACGGCACAAGGTCAACTTTTTAGCCTTCAGTAACAGAGATGTAAACACAATCATTCACAGTGGTTTGACGTCAAATGGTTGAAAATTTACCAACTGGGCACCAACACAGAGGTGGTGGTAGGAACCAGGGCTCATGATGTGTACAACACAAATCCCACACAGACAGTCAATGGAAATGCTTGTTTTGGTTAGGGCTAGGGTTTAATGAAAAGTTTTTCTAGGCATTATGCATCCCCTTTGCTCCTGGATGGCATGGTGGTGTGGTGGTTAGTGCTGATGCCCCACAGCAAAAAGCTTCTGGGTTTAATTCCTTTCTGTGTGGAGTTTGCATGTTTTTAGACTTTCTAAATTGCCCCCTACTCTGTGATTTGAGATCTGCCCAGGGTGTGCTGGGATAAGCTCCAACTCCCCTGTGACCCTCCCAAAAACAACATTTTAGGCATCAGGCAGCTTATTCATAACAATTTTATATAATAATCTTCTGAAAGAGAGCTTTTATTGGCGATGAACAATTCAGATGCCTGGTTCTTATCACCACTACTTCTGACCCAGCTTCCCTTAAAGCATATTATATCGACTCACTCTGATTGGTACATTTTAATCACATGGTTATGTTGAAATTTTGATAACATTTGTAGATTGCACTTAAAGTAATGCTGGGGATACTGAAGTGCATCACGTTTTATAAGTGCTCTTTCATGCAACCACAAAGTTTGTGCATCTGGGATGGTTTTGGGGTCTGTAAACAGGAAGTGTGTGTTCCTCTTACTGTACCTGATGCAGCAGTGCCAAAGCGAAGACACAGTTAACTGCACAGAGCAAGGATATTGAAGTGCAGGTGTGTCAGGATGAGGCTTTTACTGTATGTGTTTCGGCTCAGAGAATAACACCGTGACATTTAGGAATGTCATGTTTGCAAGCAAGTCGAATGCAGTGAGTGTTCTGTGAACTGTTCAGTAAACTCATCTGAATTAGCTGTCTGATGTACACCATTCAACAATTTGGAGCCATTTCACATATTAATCATTACTTCAGTTTGCTTCATATTAAATACAACATACACAACAATAACTTAATTCTGTTTTAAATAGACCTACTTTGTTAGATGCACAGAAGCACAGAAGTTTACAGCGATCTCTTCTTTACTCTCTCAATTGAAATTCTACATTGTAACACTTATGTCTACGCTTTTTACTCCTACCATTTCAGAACAAATTCCCTATTTTTTTCTTTTTTTTTGCATTTAAGGAGAATTTTTCATTATTTTTATTTTGCATCACTGCATGCATTCCAGTATCAGGATTGCTTTTAACCTACATGTGTATAAAAAGATGACTCCTTAGTCAAGCAATCATTGCAGATTACATTTGCAGATTACACTATTTATTTTGGGGAAATTCAATGAGCTGTCATCTGATTTTTTCCATAAAACCGTATTTATCAATTTACTTGCACAAGGTGAGCAGAGATTAGCATTGCACTTTCTAATTGAACAAGATTTTCACTGATTTCATTTGAATTTAATTTAATTGATTATAAGATCCTCAAAAAAATGTTTCCCTTCTCACTCTGTACAGTCTTTATGTGCTAAAGAGACTGCAAAAGCAAGTTTTGAATTCATTGATTTTATGATGTCACGAAAACGAAAAATTTTCAGTGCAGTTAAGCCCCACCCTTTCACTTTGAAGTCATAAGGAATGTTTCAGTTGAGATTCATTTTTGGAAGAAGCACAATCAAACCAATCAAAGCAGACTTTATTTACATACATCAGTCTTCAGACCAAAACAAGTTTAATTTTAAAGGGATGATCACACACTGGAAAATGATCATGTAAAATATATATAAAACATATTTTGGGCCCAAAACGTTGCAGATCTGTCAAAATATATACTACGATAAAAGATACAGATACTTTTATCTACAACCCTTCTGATTTTATTTTATCAGAAAAAGTGATTCCAAAATGCTGAGTGGTAAAATTTTGTATGAACTGGCGTGACCTGCGTATCAGTCAGCTTGTTTCAGGATGGCATAGAGTATGTGTTATTGTCACTGTAAGCTGTAGATGAGTAATGGATGATCACTGTATGAGGAGATAGGGGTTGTTAAGGTGGACGTCCCAGCTTCAGTGTCCTCATACTGGCCTCAGATCGAGCAAGCTCAGCGGGAGTCAGTTTACCATGAGCACGGCGAGCAAAACAGATAGATTCCTCCCTCTCTCTCTCTCTCTCTCTCTCTCTCTCTCTCTCACCCTCCCTCTCTATCTGTCTCTCCCACCTTCTGTGTAGATAGACCCTGACCATGGGCAGTGGGCCAAAGCCATCAATCTAGCCATGGCTACCAGCAGCCCTACTGTGAAACTGAGCTCCTTTCATTTTTTTTTTACTTTATAAATATGTAACAGCTCTTAAAATGAGCCTAAAAGCGATTAACGTCTGTGTAGGGACCACAAAATGGCTTGGTTGTCTTTGCCTTAAACAAAAGAGCCAAGCCTGGGCTTGACATGAGCCAGTCACTGTTTGAAGTGATGGGAATGGGGTGGGGGTTGGTATAGTTGAAGGTTTTTAGGGCTTGTGAGCTTGGCCTAGTTTTTTTTGTGTCTGATCAGTCGCATATGCACCTCATATCTCAACCTTCGCTGCAGGTAGTCAGTGTAGTGCATGTCAAACATCTGGAGGCTTCAGCAGAAAGGAAAATGCTCCTTTGATGAGCTCTGGTGGCTTCTGCCTACGCGGGGACAACAGAGGCAGAGTGTAGCCCTGGAGAATCAGCAGCAATTACGAATGTATGAAAAGTATACAGAGGGATAAAGACGCTGCTTAGTGAAAAGAACTTAAAAAGCAGCCTAGCTGCATGAGGATTCACTAAGTTCTCAAGTTTAGCAGTTTCAATCGCCAGTCCACCTTATGCTTATGTACATTCTTACACTTATTTAAACACCTGGCAATTTACAAGGACAAATCCTGCATAAAAGTTAAAAGTTGTGATAATATTGCTACATATTGTGTTTTGCAGTGTGTCTTTTTAAATGACCAGTGAAAAAAGAAGTTTTAAGTCTTATGCATAAACATTATAATGTTAATGTTGCTGAGTTCATTTAATTCCTATATGGAAACTTTGTGTTCACTTTCCTTATAGTTTCACAAAAACGTTAAAATATATCTACCTTTTCAGCCAAAAGCAAATTTTAAGGAATGTTTCACTCAAAACGTATTTTCTGAGAGCTTCGATCCACTGCGGCCATTCAGAAGGGAGGTCATTTGCATAAATCCATCTAAAAGGCACAGCAGCAAACACACCCTACTTAATCACTAAAGATAGAGATGTTAGAATTCGACCATGTTAACTGTGTTTGATAGATAAAACCACAGAAATTGTTTAATTGTTCAAGGTCAAATCAGGAAAAATGCAGGATATGGACCCTTCAAACTACTGAAAATGCATTGTTGTATCATTGATATGAGATTATCATATAACATAATATATATAACGTAGCAAATATCAAAACAACTATAGCTTTCCAAATGTTACGCACTGAATAATTTTTCTCATGCATCAATATTTTAGATGTTTGCAGAAATGTATGAATGATTTGCTCAAATGTATGAAACATATGCTAATTTTACTTCTACATCTGGTGTTAATTACAGACAGAGGGTGGAGGATGGCTGGAAGGAAGAGAGAAGGGCTCAACAGAGTCACTCTCTCAGATAATGAATCCTGCCGTGCCTAAGGAAAGCTTCCAAATTTAACACAGTCCACTATAAAAACTTTTTTTTTCTTTTTTTGTTTTATTTCCCATTTTAACCTGCAATGCAAAAAGAACAGAGGACACTTTGTTTTGCCAGTTGTTAAATTTTATCCTTCAGTCTCTAATTCATTCTGCATTAATCTTGCTCAAGTGCAGGTTCTCTGCTCTCTCTCTCTCTCTCTCTTTCTTTTCGAACACTGCGACCCTCCCTCCTTCCATCCTGTTGCCCTTGTGCATGCTCTCCATGTCAGGCCCAGCTGTTACTACAAACTACTTGGAGCGTTTACAAGGCCTGTAGTGAACACTGACAACCGTGCTGTTCTTACCCAAATCCCACTGCGCTCTGCAGTCCACTATACTACATTTATCACCTTGGTCCTGTTTTAGGAAGTGTGGTATCTGTTATGTGGTGAATAGTACACATGCTTTATTGAGCGAGATCAGTAAAGGTATGTGTACATGCATCTTTTTGCCCTGAAGTTCCACTGCACACAATGCAACACCCTCGGGGTTAATTATTCCGATTTACCCAGGCTTTCTTTACCCAGGGGAGATTCCTGTTATTATTTACCAGTTTTCCTTCTCCCAATGATTGCTCTCTGCATGCTTTTGCCAGAGGTAACTGTTACTGTCTTGTTTCTGACTTTCATGAGTGTTCATTTCATGCAGTTTAAAGTAGATTTTTAAGATCAATTATTCTTATGGATTCGCCATGAATTTGCAGATTGTTACAAATGTACATATACACACAAATATAGATGAATGTATAGATTTTCCCTCTCCATGTACATATATTTTTAGTTCTTTCATTTTTCCTCAAAGAAAAAGGAAAACCTGTTGTGTCTTCCATTGAATCTGCTCCTCTCACCTCAAGATCACATGCATAACCTGCCCTCCACTGACCTTTTAAGTAATTTTAAATGAGTTTCATCACTTCTCCTGAGTGGGACTCCTGCATTCTGGTTATGAGCACCAGCACCACATAAACTGCAGTCCCTGAACACATCTCTCTCAATCTGCCCTGCTACGCTTTCTCTGCCCCTCGGGCTGCCCACCCCTCCCCCACTTTACTCTGTTATGATCCCTCCAGTCCAGTTCTCTGAATCAGCCACAGGCAGAGATCACTCCAGACTCCAGACTCTCTGGTCACACTCAGAATTTGGCTGAAATTAGGCAATCCGGGGTGGGGGGCAGAAACCTGGATGACACTTGAACATCAGGGGAAATGATCGGTGTTAATCTATTTGTATCCCTTCCTTCTTTAATACAGCATTGTCCTCTCTGCAGTATCATTTTGGCCAACAATGTTATAATCTCAAGGAATACTTTTTAAACGAACACTTAACAGTAGTGTGAACTAAAAAATCTTGCCACATATTTTACCAGAGTATTACTTTACCATAATTTCCTCATGAACATGTTAAAAGAAATTACTGAGCTCGTGTTTTAACTACTTGGGGAAATATGCGCAAAGCGACGACGTGAACCCCAGCAATAAAATGATGTCAGAACCTGCTCTCAGAGTTGACGTCACAAACGAGGGCATGCGCGGACTGAGTATGAGAGTGATCATTGGTGCTTTAAGCCGTCCATCACATAGTCTCGCTGTTCTATTGGCCACTCCTCTGCGGGTTTATCTCCCCATCTCATGCTGCTCCAGTACGCGTAGCGTCGTGTTTCTTCGACGTCGTCGTCCGCCAAGTATATAGTCCCACAGCCGCGGTGCTCTTTTAAGATTGACCATCACGTGGAGAGCGTCGCATTGGACGTTTAAAAACTCCGTCCCGACTGTTGTATTCATGTCGCTTTTGAACGCGTGTGCAAAAGGAGTCTCGCTGCTTCCCTGAGCGTTTGAAACTGGACACCGCTGCCGTTGGAGGCCCCTCTTTTCCGCGCGGAGGAATACGTTGTTGCTGCTGACAATGTGGATGGAGGTGGTTAAGATGTCTCCTAGAAGAATGAATTCATCTCGATTGTAGCAACAACAAAAAGAGGGGAGCCGCGAGAGAGGCCGTCCGGATACCGACTGTCTACTTTTTCTGTCGGTTTTTTTTTTCCTACCGAAGGATGTTTAAAGCGGAATTAGGAGACGTTTCGCGGTGATCCAACGCTTTTCTATGCGCCGAGGTTCAAATTCTCTTCAAGTTTGTTGTTTTTCCCCCCCTTTCCTCCCGCGAAGAGTCAGCCGTTACTTTTTAGCCCCTGGATGTCAAACAGCTAATAAAGAAAGGTGAGCACGCTCAGTTTCACTCCTTTATCCACAGGGTTCGCGACGTATACTCAATTTACTCCATCCTCCGTTCGTGTTGGGCTGTAAAGTCACTTTATTGGTGTGTGTTCAACTTCCAATTACCTCCCGAGCAAGTTCTCCTGTGGAGAAGAGGGGAGGAGGAGGGGGGGGGGGGATGTGGTGGGTTGCTAATCAATTAAACCTCAACTCCAACTCCAGTCACTCTTTTGTCCCTTTTATCGGTTTAAGGAGGGTTTAGGGGTTGACTTTGTTGGACTGGTACTCTCTCCAGTGGCTGTCATGTATTCGGTACAACGTGCTAAGTTCACTTTGTTCTTAAACATCCAGCAGAGCTCAGCTCACAGACACCTTTTTTTTCTCTCTCCACAGTCGTTAAATGACTAATAGGCAAGTCTCACATTTTTGGCAGGAAATTCCTCTTGCTTTCCCCCAGCCCCCACTGTCTGCTCCCTCTGCTCCATCAAATCATTTCTCCGAGAGGAAAAAAAAAAAAGTACTTTTTTTGTCGAGTTAAGGCCAGTTCGGTCCAAAAAGAGCAGTGCTAGTCGAGCCCTAGCCTTCACCTCGCTGCAGCCTTCATGCTGAAGTAAATGCTCCGAAACAGTCCCGCATTAATGGGATTTCTTGTTTCATTTCTTAGTGCTGGTTGTGCTTGTGGTGTCGTGGTGCAAAATGAAGGTTTATGGTCCTCTTTGCTGTTGGAAATGGTAGCTAACGGAGGAGAATGAGTTTACAACCGGGGATAAATATTTACATTGTTCCAGTCTGGGCAGCTCGCCCTGCCTGTACACAAAAAAGGGGAAATGGCATTAGTTAAGAAATATCGCCACACTAAGAAAATGTTTATGTTTGTTATTTTTCACTGTATAGTTTGCATTTCCTTTCTTGTCTTCGGTCAGGTAGCCTCTGCTGCAAGGTTTTTTTTTTTTGTTGTTGTTTTTTTTTTTTGCAGAACCCCATTCTGCTGCGTTTTTATGCACATCGTCCTTAAAGCTTCTCCTCTGACTTCTGGGAACTGAGGAGCCTCCTTTCCATGAAGGTCCATTGGGGTTCGAGAGACCCCAGCAGCAGCCCACATTGCCTCACTTCATGAAATAGTTCATCTAGATGGGTTTGGATTCTGAAGCAGGAGGTGCAAAGCCAGTATATTAGGAGTCCGTCCGATTTTTGTGTTTTTGTACTTTTCTGCGTTAGACACCTCTCCACTCCTGAAGTCAACTCCTCCAGACACCAGACGTGTCCTGGCTGATCAGCTATGTATTAACTGAAAGTGTACATTGGGTTTATTTTGGGCCTAGCAGTGTGTTTCGGTATTACTTCAGCTCTTTGTAGAGCGCATGGATGAAGGGATCCCGTTGCTGTTGTTATTTTCGCTGCCACTTTGCTAAGACAAAGCCCTTCACCTGAAGGAGAGGATTTAGTGTAGATTTTTGGCTTTCTGTCATGGTTTTGAGGAACGTTACCAAACTGTGTTAGATCCTGCATCGTCAACTTTGGCCCAATGAAGACAACAGCACTCATGCAGGCATGAGAGTGGAGGCTGTTTGCTTTAGGTTTGGTTCTGATGGACCAAAAAAAAAGAAAAGAAAAGCTGAGCCTGTCAAAAGATGTGAAAGTAAGGGCATGCTTTAAAATTACTGCCTAAATAAAACGGCGTCCCAACTCCTTATCGTGGCATAGTTTACAATTTTTTATCAGAAAAAATACTTAGTTGTGGATGTCTCTGCTATAATGCAAAGTGCTGCTGGCAAAGTAGCCAGTACTGGCTAAGTCTTTTTTTTATATGGCAAACTTTTGGTCCTGATGTTGCTGTTGTGTAAGGGGGAGCATGATCTAATGATGATATATTGCTGACCCTCCGTTCTTTCCCACTTGTTAACTCTATTATAGCTCACATTATTGATGTGATGCAAAAAGAAAAGTACCGAAGTAAACCAACAGTAAAAAACACTGACAGACTGAATTTGATTTGCCAGTTGTTCTACTTGATGCCTGTTTTTTGCAGTTAAGCAATAGAGAAAATATTTAGGATATTGAAATATGAAGCCGTTAGGATAATTTAGTTCTGTCTCTCCTACTGGATTCTTTTGCTTTCAGGAGTTTAATTTTATTCACGTCAGTTAAAACTTTCTCTTGCAGGGCTCTTTAAAGACAGTGGGGCATGAACGAGCAGCAGGACCACACAATGGCGGTCGAAACAGATAAGGAACTCAGCGACCTCTTGGATTTTAGTGCGGTAAGAAAGAGTGAAAATGTGTGGGGGTTGGGCCATGAGATGGGCAATGCTGCGTGGGTAGGGTGTCTGGGGGTTTAGGGAGTTTGGTTGACGGCATGTTGGAGAAGTTAAATACCTGACTTTTGGATGGGTCTGTGCATTCAGATCAAAGGCTTGTAATAATTTGTTGAAATATTTGTCTGTTTGATCCATACTTTTGATTTTGAGAAGATGGTACTGATTCATCCATGTATTTGGTTTCAAAGATCTCAATATCGGGCTCTTTTGCACCTTGGGATGAAGTCTGTCTGTTATTTTTATTTCACCGAGAAAAGTGCTTCTACCTTTCACTAACTGCTTTTGTTGTGTGAAAGTATTGTGGGTTGTAGTCCAGGTTCAGGCAGGTACACGAAACATTTTGGTGCACCATGCAAGCATTTGTTGTCAATTTTGCCTCTGGCTGTGTGAGACATTTATGCATTGTGACAAGACCGTGGCAAAAAATGTGACATGGAAACTCACCTCAGTGGAGGCAATGTGGAAGGTTTCTTATGCTCAGATTGAGCTTTATGGTTAAGCAGTAGTTTGTGATCTTGTTCATTATGCTTTCTGAGCATTTATTTTAAACCCAATAATATAAATAATAATTTGTCAGTATCTATCAGCATCTTCACCCAGTCTATTGACTAGTCCATCTCATTTGTAGGAAAAATGATATTTTATTTAAAAACGTGATATTCTTATCATATTTTTTGGTCAGGCAGATCTTTTTCCATGAGACCTTTTTAGCATTTTTTTTTTATTATACATTGTGGCTTAAAGATGGTCAATGCTTTACCTGTTCATCTTAAAAAAAAAAAAAAAAAAAAAGAAAAAGAGGCAGATAATCATGTTTTTATTTCTGTTTGTGAAATGGTTTGCTTTGATGGAAAGTGTGTGTGTGTGTTTAACTTATTTTGTAATGTCAGGAGATTTTGGACTATATGCAAGCGTTTGAATCCTAATTAGGAAAACGTTGAATAGTAAGAACAGTGAGACTGCAGTCTTTCCACATTTTTCATTCCAGTGAAACTGCTTAGACAGGCCTAACCTCAAGAGATCTGCAGGCTACATATATTAGGGACTCAGCTCTGTCATCAAGTTTACTGTTGTATACAGATGCAAAATTGAGGAGCCTTTTTTGTTATAAAAAAAAAAGTCTGTACGTCTCTGCTTTTTAAAAAATACCATTATCACTGTCATCGTATGGTTAGGGCTTAAATCTGAGATAAAGTCCCTGTTTATGACCAGTTTGAGTGTCTTGACTGATCATTTGCATATCACTGTAGTAGCAGAAATAAGAGCAATGAGAAGTCTATTGGAGGGTTGTGTCTATCATTTGCATGACCAAATTAGCTTTGCTTTTGCACAATTTCCAAGACAAAGTGGAAGCATCAAACATGAAATCCCTTTATTTTTTGAGGTCAAAGATAAATTGTATAAGTTGCACAGCCATGCATAATCATTACTTTCTTTTTGACAGAATTTAAGTAACTTGCTTTAAGGTCACGGTTAAAGGTTTTTATATATATATATATATGTATGTATGTATGTATGTATGTATGTGTGTGTGTGTGTGTGCGTAAAAACCTTAAACTGTAACCTTAAAGATTTCAAACTAAAAACGTTAAAACATCAGTATTTTTCAGGGTGGATGTATAGCCAGTGATGGAAATTCTAAATGAGAAATTATAGGTTTTATAATTTCACTTTTCCTGAATATTAACAGACAGCTCTGTTATTAAATAAAAGGGAGCGATAACCTGTTTCCTATACAATAACATTTAATCTTCAGTGACAGTTAAACACTGATGATATGACTAAAACTAACAAAGCTTTGCTTTGAAGAACTAAGGAAAGGATGAGGACTAAGGAGTAATGTAATCATTTATCAATGGCCTAATTTATTGTTGTTAGTCCACCTCCTATTGTAGTAAGAAATATTATATTTGTGATAACTGATTGTGTTAAAAAACAAATCTAAATAATATTAAAATTTTATTATAAAAATTCAGTTTCCGCAGAAGTAAATGATCATCAACTGATATGTCGGTTGTTTAAAAAAAAAAAAAAACATTGCTTATAATTGGGGCTCTGTGCTTGGCTGTCTTCACTTGAGTGTACCTGTTGATATAAGACCCATGTGGAGCTGTTGCTGTAGGCCCTAACATTTTCTTCTTTGTCCTTTCTGTGCTCTAGATGTTTGCACCCCCTGTGGCCAATGGGAAGAACAGGCCAACCACACTTGCTAGCAGTCAGTTTGGTGGCTCAGGTAAGATAAATATTCTCATTCTCTTACTGTTAGTTTTGTTTTTTATGTGATATATTTATTATTTACCAAAGGTACAGCACCCACACGGCCCACAGTATTTTCATGTATAATAATATTTTTGAATATGTTTAATGAAGTGGACTTACTACCCCCAAACATATATTTCAAGTTGAAAGGTCAAGTTAAGGACTCTTCTTTGAACCTATTGTCTGTTTAGTTTGTTCAACCTCCATCACTTCCCACTCTTTGTGTTTACTCTTGTCATTGGTTAGCCTGGCACCACATCACACAGTTCTGCAACATTCGGGCGGTGTTAAAAGGCTGTGGTGTTCTTGCATTTCTCAAACTTTCTCAGGCCTGTGTGCTTTTCTCCCCATCGACACACCAAACATTTCCATGAATTAGACCAATCTGTGAACAAAGGGTTAAATGAAGGTCTCCAAATGATTCCCCCACCCTGCTGCATAAAACACTCCTCCCCCTGAACAACAGAACACTTTCTCCTCCCAGTGGCTCACAGGAAACGGCTCTACTCTAAAACAAAGCCTTCTCCATGCCCCCCACATCTCTGAAGCTCCCTAGCAGCACAGCATGAAGATGGCAAAGGACACTCTTGGAGAGACCAGTGGTACATTTCTCAGTTTGGAGCTTACTTAAATGACAGTTATTTAACGGCGACAAACTAATTTCTCAGTTTGAGGTCTTGTTGTGTGAGCTACCTATTGATGCCAAGGTGACCCTGTCTGATGAATATGTCCAGAGTCAATAAGAGATAACAGGTGGCCCACCTGTTAGAAAGAAACAATTTGCTAAGAAGATACAGCAAAAAAACAGTTTAGTTTTGAGTTCTTAACATTTAACTGCAGATTCTTCCGATAAGCTCTGCAGAACAGAATATTATGTGTCTCTGTAATTATTTAAACATTCACTGAAGAGGATTTAGACTGTGTGATTGAGGAGAACTTTCTGGAACAGTGTGAATATGGAGGAATAATCTAGACAAAAATGTTCCCAAACAAGGTCTCCCAACAGTTAGACCAACACAATGTTGGGGTTTGTTGGAGGGTATTGGATCAATGTGCTCTGGACTTAAGAAACATTAGAAACATCTTTGAAGAAGCAGTGGCCTTCCAGTCTGCATCTGTTCCTCAGGACAAAAGTGCTTGCAAGGGTGCTAATTGCATTAAACCCGTGCTCCCCCTCCACAGTGTGTTGTTAGAGAGCTGTCGTTGTGGGTGAGCATCACCCCGAGGGGGCTCGGGCCAGGCGTCCTCTTGCTCACCTCCACAGCTGCCTGTCTCATCACCCGCTGAGGCCAGCATTTAGACAGGACAGAGCCCATTTCCCTCATTCTCACACCCTAACTCAGATGCTTACACCATAACCCCTTAAACTGCTTGCTTATTATTCACAAATTTAGTTGAAGACCTTTTCAGTAACATATTATCCTGATGATATTAGTAAGTTTTTTTTATGTAATGTAGTTACAAGAGTGAGAAGGTTATGTATGTATGTGATTCAAGCTTTTTGCAGCCTGACACTTTAAAGTAAAATTCTGTTGAAGCATTTTCTTTTTGCCAGTTTTATATTTTAGCTATTTTTGGGAGTAAACTATTATTAAAAGTAATTCAGAGACACGACATAAAGGTTTAACATTGGGCTACACAAAATGCTTAATGCATTATCACAATATGGGCCTGCAATAGGAGACAGAAGTATGTAAGTGAGCCCTTTAGCCAATCAGTGTTGAGAGTCTAGATCAATTGTGGGGCTCTGCAGTATTGTAAAATTGATAAATTGGGACAAAATTATAAATGTATGTGTGTGTGTGTGTGTGTGTGTGTGTATATATATATATAAAATATACACACACACAAAAACAGAATACATATCTAGAAAATACATTTAGGCTTTTTTATTTTTATATATATATATATATATATATATATATATATATATATATATATATATATATATATATATATATATATATATATATATATATATATATATAAGATTTGGTTCCATTTGCACCAGAGGGAGATGAGACAGTCCAGGACTTTTCACAGTGCTAGTGATTTTTACTGGCAAAAAAAATTGTCAAAAATGTATTTTAGAAATTGTTCATTTAATCCTCAGAATTCCAAACTGAATCAGTACCGCAAAGTTGCACACATTGCCCATTGTTACTTCGTGCTATACTACTTCGGTTCCTTCTTTTTGCTTTCTCCTGTTTTTAAAAAGTCAGGTTTTTACGACAATGCAATTTAATTGCATTAAATATAAAAACAAAGCTCAAGAAAATGATTACCATTAAACTGTAATTAAGCATGGAAAAAAACTGTTTCTGATGGTGTTTTGCCTGTGTGCAAGCACTCCAGTATGACTCACACACATTAGCAGTTTGGTCCTGCATATGTAAATAAAGTAAAACCAGGAACTGGGTTTTAAATAGCAGATCAGACTACATAACACTGATGCCTCCAAACTGTAAAGAATAAAAGAAAAAATCCCTCATAAGTTTAATTATTCATAAAGAAGTGGTCCAAGCCATTAATTGCGGATTTCAAACTTTTTATGTGGTTAAAGTAAAGGCAGTCATATCTTTTGTATACAGGTAATATATTTTGGTGTACAGTGTAATACAGATGTAACTCACATTTAAGTTTTTGTTTTTTTTTTGTTTTTGTTTTTGTTTTTGTTTTTTTTTTTTTTGTAAAAAAACAGTAAGTAGTCCCAGGCTTTCATCTTTGGACATTCAAGTGATGCACAGTCATTGGGAAGTTGCAGGCTTACCAATGCCAACCGCCATCCGAGGCCAAAAGAGCACAACTGGCCTCTCTCTAGCTGGGTAGGATGGCCCTACGGCCCCAACCCTAATAAATCCCTTGGTGCTATACTAGCCAGCACAGGTATCTGTTACTATTAGTATTGACAGTTTATGTTCTCCTTAAAGAGTGTTAAGTTGTGCAGTGACAGCATGTTTGCAGCAGTTTGAAAAGATTTAGTGACTTTGTGTCTTGTAGAAGGCGTGTACTTCACCATAGCATAGATATTCAGCATAGATAACGTTGGTTAGGGAAACCTAAATACTATATTTTACAATATTAACATATTTAATATACAATGACTGAATTTGTTATAACTATTTTGTAATAAAGTTGGCGACCCCTAAACGGGAGCAGCCAAAAGAAAGATTTTGTAATTAAGTGGTTACCAAAAATATTTTGTTTGTATTTTAGCATTTTATCACCTCTTTATACCTTGTTTATTAAAAAAGGGGCTCTGTGACTTTAAGACTTGAATATCAGTTTTTATGTGGGTTTTATTAAAATGTAATAGTCCAGTCTTTTAATGAGTTCACATTATATAACAGTAGTAACACAATCAAAATTAGTTGCAAGATGATTCCAACCTCAAGAGTTTTGTTGATGTAGTGAAGTCTGTTTTAGAGTATTTTAAAAATTCAGGAATTCTTAATAAACTAGCACTCTTGAATTCATCTACCATATCTGTCAGTGAAAATCTTAATTAAACCACCAGTGATGCTCAACTTACTAAGACATGTTGTTTCCTAGTCCTTGTTGTCTTAGTTCTTCTCAGTCTGACTTTCCATTCCTTCATGTTCCCCACCTAAAATGATTTTTATATGCTGGATTTTTTTTCACAAGGCCGATCGGTCCCCGCTTCATTTGCTATGCTGCCTGCATAGGCTCCATAGATCACGGCTGTCAGCGTGGATGTTGCTATTTGCACTGCTTTGTTAGCTTCATCACTCATGCTCAGCCTTCAGCCGCCGAGCTTGCCGAGACCCCCTCTTCCCTCACACATTTTTAATTAGACCTTCAAAAAAAAAAATCAAAGGAGAATATGAATATTCATAAAGCAACTGCATTAATATGCACAATTATGCAAATCAGCATGCAATTAAGCTGTGTGTCTCTGGAGAGCTTTGCAAGCATTAAGGCATAAGACAGGGAGAGAAAGGAGAGGCTTAGAGGAAATTTCTGCTCTATGTACTTTAAAAATTCTCTTGTTGTGCTTTTGGAAATCGATATTTTAGCTGCACAGAAGCAGCCTTCTGTATGGGAAGCAGGTTGTAGTGATAGAAAGCATTACATAGCTGTTCATGTTAAGTATTGGAACTTTTTTCTCTCCTCCCCATTAGATACCATTCCTAAGCCCATATTAATGTTGTTACAGTGATTCCTTGATATTTAGTTTTTCTTTCTTTCCTTGTTATAATTTCTTCATAACGAGATACTAATGAACAAACGAGCTCTTCATGGGCATGGATGTTGAGGCTTACTGAAAGATGTGTTTTTAGTACTGTCGGATGTCTTGGGATGAGATCCATTGCTTTGGCCTTTCAGGCTACAGCTCCTGTAATCGGAGCTCTGCAAACCAAATGTCAAAAGAAGCCCATGTGAATAAACACAGAACAAACTTGTGTTTTTCCTTCCCTTTTGAATTTATGAGCTTCTCTTTACCGTCTGTCTGCCTTGGTCTTCTGTGTATTGCAGCCTTAGACGAACGCAGCAGTTCTAGTCCTTGGGCCGCTGGAGAGCAGGGCAGCCCTTCGTTCAACCAGGAACGGGTATGTATGAGGTCAACACAGGACCTTTGCTCGGAAACCCTTCACAAAATAGAGGGTCCCTTCATAGATCATATGTTGTAAATTGTAATTGGCAGCTAATGTGTTATGAGATCCTGTGTAACTGAAAACAAATTCCTTATATGTGCCAAATGGATTTAGCCATTAAACCATAACTCTATTCTAAATGTAATTTATTGAGGAGCAGGTGTGATCATTTTGTGTTTTGGCCTCCAGAGTTATGTCGAAGGCTCACACTACAGCGAGCATGATGGGCTATCTTCCCCATTCCTCAGCTCAGGGATCGGCGGTGGGTTTTACTTCCTGAGTTTGTGTGTGTGTGTGTGTGTGTGTGTGTGCGCGCGCGCGCTCGCACACGTATGTCTGCGTGCCTGTTCCGGTGATGCTAAGGCCACTGAGGCAGAAACTCTCCCTAGGGTTTAGACCAACAGTGGCTCTTTGTAGCTGAGCAATGCTCCAGCTTTAGGGGGAAGGGCTCACACAGCCTCCATGCATTTGTATATCCTTTTCTCACCAATTTATTGTTGCATTTTGTTTAATTAAAGGGTTTGCTTTGTAGCTCGTCATCACAACAGAATGAGTCATAAACAGTGACTCATTTCTGTATATGAAGCAGGTTTCTGTCACTGAGTGCATTAAAAAGCTGTGCATGTTTATCACTGAAAATGTTTTCTGTTCTATCCATTAAACACTCTTTCTAAGCTTATGTGAAAGAAATGTACTAAGTAATGCTGGTATCAGTTGGTTTTAACAGACAATCATTTGGAACATTGATGTACAAAAAAAAACAAACAAACAAAAAAAAAAAACTCAAATTTCACACATGGTGAAAGGCCTTGGATAGTTGCTTCAGCACCTGTCCACTCACTTTCATTATGAGTGTTTAAGGATTGACTTTGATTTTAGTTTGAGTTTGAAGTGACTTTTTTTTCTGTTTAACCATTCTTTTCATATGCATGAAGTTAGTGAGTGACAAAATATACCTGCATAACATATACATGTTGTCTCCTTGCAGGAAAGAGTGAAAGGGGACCTTATTCTTCTTTTGGTGCCCAGGTCAGATAAGGCATTGCAGTTTTCTCCTTAAGACCACAAGCTAGCCTTCTTCATGGTTTATCTGTAAAGTAACATTTTTGTGTTCTGTCCCTTTTTGTCTACATAGTCAGGGTTTTTGCCCTCAGATATTGTGATGGCCAGTGCCGATGCCATGTCTCCCTCAGGGCTGAAGTCTGGTTCTCAGTTTTACCCCTCATACACCAACAATCCCCGCAGACGCCCTCCAGAAGGAAGCATCGGTAGGAACAGTTTCACTGCAGCAGTGCTCTGAATACTCAAATATATATATATATATAATAATATAACACACACACAACCTTGAATATTTTGGGCTTTTCAAAATGCAAATGTTGTTAATGTAGATAAGCATGTTTTCTTTCTGAATAACATTCAGGAACAACCCAATTTATTTTGTAAATATGTCGCTGTATCATTTGTTACTGCTGATTTGCATAGTGCAGAAACTCCAGCTGACCAATTTTTAATTTTTTTTTTGGTGACCCTTTTCTGTTCCAGACACTCAGCCAAAAAAGATACGCAAGCCTCCAGGACTACCGTCCTCTGTAAGTAGAACCCATAGGGCCACCTTCCTGAAACCGCCACCTCTCACCAAGCATGTTCAGCATCAGTGATTTTGTGACATGAGTCTTGCACTCAGACACTGTTTTATAAAACCTCACGTTCACAGTCTGTGCTAAAGCATGGCAGCAGCAAGGGTTTTGTCTCTCTTCAACTAAATAGGCAAGTACAAATATGTGTAATCAGCCGCTTATATGTAATGCTGAAGGCTAACAAAATGCCCAAAAGCCCATATTTGGAAAATGTAAATCCGTCAATTTTAAGACTTGGCGAGGTTTTCCTTTTTTTAAGATGTTAGCCAAAATTTGTAAATAAATGACTCTTGGTAAACAGCAGGGAAATATACATAGAAAAATATTTAAATTTGTTATTGCATGTCTTATTTTCACTAATAGAAATACATGTTAAACAGTCAAGGTCAGTGCTCGTTGTAGGCAACATAAAAATATGGTGTTCAGATGGCATGGGGTATTTGATGTATAAACTAATCAAAAGTTTTTAATAGATTCTCTTGACCTGCTGTGGTTTGTGAGGCCTATAGTTGGATTGGTTTAGACTTTTTTAGATTT
The DNA here is from genome assembly GCA_017165825.1 of Hepsetus odoe. NCBI lineage: Eukaryota > Metazoa > Chordata > Actinopteri > Characiformes > Hepsetidae > Hepsetus > Hepsetus odoe. Next base: position 19,838,942 of record CM029380.1, read on the forward strand.
GGTAATTTTACCCTTGTTGCTTTTTGTAATGATCATAGCTCAAAGCAAAAGGAGTTCAACACGTGCCCTCCAGACACACACCCCCTTCCCCCACATCATACGTTTTTTTGGGGTTTTTTTTCTCCTCTTTCTCTAGACCTATGTCTGACCACACGACAATGTCTCTCTTTCAGTGTTGCGACTACTTGCAAGTCCACCTTCTGCACCCCATTTTTCTTCTTCTTTTCTTTCCTTTCTTTCTTTTCTTTTTCTTCTACCCCCTCCCTCTCTAACCTGTCTGAGCTCAGATTAATAGCTGCTGATGATCCTGCGCCCCCCCTCCCCCCTTCCCTTCCCTTCCAGAGGCCCTGCTCTGCTTGGGCTGGGTCTGCTAGGTAACTTCCTGTAGCTAAAACCATCCCCCATCCCACCAGCACTTTAATACCCTGCACTGAGTCGCCTATCTCTCTAAGTAGTAGGCTCTTGCAAGAGAAGTGTTCTGGACATTTGGCCTTTTTTGATTGTGTGTATATGTGTATAGTACATTCTTAATGCATGAAAGCTCATTTGTTTTTAATAGGGCCTTTCTCCAGTTTAACAATGTGTACACTAAACTGAGCTCTAGACATGCGACTGTTTTCAAGGCTTTTAGATTTGTTTAATTCCTTTGTGTACTGCAAGTTTGTTCTTTCATTGTTGCATGGAAATGGTAATTCTCTGTCCTCTCTGCCCTTGTAAGTTTTATGTAAAACATACACAAACAAGCAAACAAACAAAAAATGTTTTTTTTTTTTTTTTGTTTTGTTTTTTTTTAACATTTGAGGACAATCTGTCTTTTTGAATTTTTTTTTGGGAGCAAAGGAAGCTCTCATTTGTCTCTTTGCAACCTCTTTTTCCCTGGCTTCCACGTGATCAAGCCAGTCTATTTTTCTCCACTTTTTTCCCCTCCTTCAGCAAGACCTCTCCCCTCTTGCTGCTTCTCACCACCACCACCCCCTCCCTTTGCTCCTCTCCTCCTCCCCTCCCTCTTTCCCTCCACCCTCTCCTCTCCTCTCTTCAGCCCAGCTGCCTGTGGAGTTGGACTGGCTCCAGGAGCAGGCAGATGGCTCTGTAATTAGAAGTGCATCTCTCCATTCCCTTCCCACTTCTCCCTGTTAAATCAAATTACAGGAAAAAGAGAAATATCAGTTTGCTGGATTTGTCAGTTCTCCGCTGGGCTTCAAAAGACCCCCTGGTACACACATACACGTGTGCAGCTTCATACACAGTCATACATGGCAAGAGTGTATGGCCTGTCATGTCTGAACATGACTTTTTGAGTCTGGTGGTGTGTGGTTGCATGTGTTTGGTGTACTGCAAAAATACAATGCTGCATCATGAGAACAAGAATAAAGCTGAAAATATAAGCTCTCAGTACTTTTGGCTTACGCAACATTTATAGGAGGTTATTTTGCAGGAGATATTTTAAACTTTTTCAATCTCTGCAACTGTATATTTAATCATTTGAAGTCATTCAACATTGTTTTAAGTGGGGTAAATTAACCTAAAATGCAGAGCTGAGTGTTCACCAGTGCTGCTCAGCATTAAAACATCAGTCCTTTTTTCTGTGTGTGTGTGTGGGGTTACAGCTTAGGTTATCAAATATCACATTGAAATCACAGTTGGTGTGGAGTTGACTACAATTTTTTTATTTATTTATTCCCCCCCCCCCCCCACAAATCAGTCCCAGAAGGCTCTGTTGCACACTGTTTTAAAGCTGCACATCTGATCTACTGATCATTCTGACAATTGACAATTGAGTAATCATAATTTTGTTTGCTTTTTTTTTTTTTTAACTATAGAAACCTAAAGAAATCTTGAGCATTCTTTAATAAATTATTATATTGTCATAACACTCAATTGAAAAGGTTAATCTCAAATATTAAACATGGCTAATGTTGTTTTTTGTGCACATGCAAGATAAGGTACCTTCCTTTTTCACTGTGCAAATATCTAAAAAGACATGTTGACCTGATCTGTGTGTTTTTTTTTATTTTTTTATTGACGCCTGCTTAAAAAATTGCTTATACACAAGGCATGGAAGACTGTGATGAAGGGTCTCATTTCCAGGACAAAATCAGTGCCATACATGTGAAAAATGCTTGATCCAGTGGCACAGTAGACACTGAGGGTGCTTGATTTGGATGAGCTCTGAGAGACGGTGCCCTTTTGTGTGCGCCCACCCGCTCTTGCTCTTGGCTCATAGGGAAGAGAGAGAGGATGCACAGACTGTGCCACAACACGGTTGTGGCTCTTTTCCCAGCATGCTCTGTTCCCAGACTGCCTCTTTAGCTGAGAGGGCACTGCGGAAACACTTGCACACGTCATTAGCACAATAAATAAATAAATATAAACGAAATAAATCTGGAAGTCCTTGACAAACTCTTTTAGGTACTTTTTTTTTTTTTTTTTGTTCTCCCATTTGCTGAATAGCTGAAGCACTCACAGCTGTGCATATACTTCTTTTCAGGCTTGTATTGTTTATTCAGTTAAAGTGCAAATGCATTAACGTGTTTTTATTTTTATTATTTCTTTCTTTCTTTCTTTCTTTCTTATTTTGGGCAAGGTCTATGCTTCCACATCTAGTGATGAGTATCCCCGGGACAGTGTAGGATATCCAGGCTCCAAAACGGGCCCTGTGTACCCCGGCTCCTTCTACATGCAAGGTGTGAACATTTTTTTAAGAGCAGCACACAGTTCAGGGAATTTTACTTCCTTTCCTTTAGAGTAATCAGTTAAATTAATCAATGTGTGTCCTTTTTGGGAATGCATGTAATATCACAACATTATAAAAAATTATATATATTTTTAATGCTTAAACCCCCCAGCTGCGATTATTAAAAAAAACTAAGATAAAAAAAACGCCCAAGTTAAACCTGTTATAAAATTCCATTAGTGAAGTTAAGAATGTTATTTTAAATAATGAATAAATATTCAATGTTATTGTGGCCTTGTTACCATTAGAGAAGAATGAACAACTTGATTGGTCTGTAATTATTCATTGTATATTTGTAGAAACTAAAAATGAATTTTTGAAAATGAATTGAAATGTATTATTCCAAGGAAAGCTGTAGAATACTGTTATTTAAAGGTGAAATTAATTCTCCCTTGCTAATACAGAGGGCCTGCACCCTTCCTCTGACCCTTGGGCATCATCTGGACCTTTGGGCCAGTCAGGTTACTCAGCCATGCTGGGCAATTCGCCTCACATCAGCCAGCCTGGTTCCTTCACCGCCATCAATCCACAGGACAGAATGGTAAGTCCCTTTCTGCTGTGTAACTGAATTCTTTGCTACCTCACTCTCTCTGACAAGTTAGATGTGATTTTCTTGTTGTAGAAGCGCCAGCCACTGCCCCTTTCTCCACAAAACTACCCTCTACCTGGAGCTGATGTCAATGGATTCCACTCAGGGTCCGGACCTTACAGTCACACATCCTCCATCAATGGAGCAGACAACATTATGGGTACATATCCCAGGCCATTTTCACTTTTTGTTCAGTCATTCACATTTCTTATTTCTTTGCTGCGTGACTGAAGTATGATAGATGTCCATGGGTTATGTGATAAGAGATGTGTGTTCTCCTTTGCAGCCAGCAGAGGTTCAGCCACTGGTAGCTCTGGTGATGAGATTGGAAAGGCTCTGGCCTCGGTACGTAACGGCTCTTCTGTCCCTTTCAGATTACATTTAGAAAAAAGTGACAATACTTTCTCTTTTATTTGATAGCATTGCTCCTGGTTTGAGCAGTTTTTATGTGTTCACTAATTACTAACTGTGACAAAATTGTACTGGAGAGTTTAAATCCACATCACTATAATTGAGATACTAACCATATGTTTACAATAGATCTACCCATCAGACCACAACAGCACCAACTTCCCCTCCACACCTTCTACTCCAGTTGGCTCCCCCCAGGGCATTGCAGGTAGGTCATGCGTACCACTTTTCACCACACATGTACTGTGTGTACTGCAGTATCAATGTTCTATGGCCAGAGATAGTTTTGAGCATTCCTTAAAATATTGCCTGTAGAATAGTGTTGTTTTTAGTATAAACCTTTAATAGTATATGTGGGCAAAGCCTGATCCTAGAGCAGCACTTTGATGCTGGTGAGTACATGATTAGACTGTAAATGAGTGGTTACTTCTGACACAGCTCTAGAGTGCCCTCTGCTGTCCATGAGGAGGTAATGCAGAATGTTGGTTTACATTTGTTCTTTTCTGCAGGTGCTTCACAATGGTCAAGGTCTGCAGGCCAGACAGCTCTTTCACCTAATTATGAAGGTGGACTACATGCACTTGTAAGTTTTACATTTTATTCCCTTCCTGCACACTAATCACTAAGACCATGATGTTACACTTTACAATTGCTTAAATTGTACACTGGATGGAGTTGGGTTTAAAATCCACTAAATTTCCTCCTATTTTCAACAGCAGAACAAAATGGAAGACCGTCTAGAGGAGGCCATCCATGTGCTGCGCAGTCATGCAGTTGGTGGGGCCCACGCAGAAGTGCACAACCTGCTGGGTGCTGTGGCTTCGAGTGTTCATAATGGAGCACTGGGGGGCCTCTCCCAGAGCTTCCCCAGTTCTGGACTGGCCCTGGGCAACAGGCATCCTCCCATGGTATGGCATTGGAGTGATACTGCTTTAATGTCAGAACTGGATTCAGTTTACTAAAGTAAATAATTGGTGTTCGTGTTCCTGAATGAAATTTGATTTAGTTTAGCCAGTCTTCTCCTTTATAGGGCAATATCACAACTATGATATTGATCGATAATGTATGAGGACCAGCAAAAATTATAGCTTACTGTATTTATGACATTAATGTGTTATATGACAGATTTTGTAATTATGCTGTTTTGCTTTGTTTGTCTTTTAGAGTGCAAATCACCACGATGACCCTGCATGCCTTCCTCCCAGCAGCAGCCTATTACAGGCATCCCATGCTTCAGGCACTCCACAGTCTGCAGGGGCACCTGAGGGGTTCAGTAGTGAGTAGCTGCCTGATCTATCCAAACAGGAACCTTTCAAATGTATGTAGAGCTATCTTCTGTGCTTTGACATTGGGTTTTTGGCTATAGGTTTGCCAGGAGGCATTTCCTCAAACAGTGCTGATATCAAGAGGGAAGAAAAAGAAGATGACGAGAACTCTTCAGTGGCAGATAAGTCTGAAGAGGACAAGAAAGACAGCAAAGTGTCTCGCACTAGAGCCAGGTATGATTGGGGGGGGAGGGAGGGAGAAAAGGCTGCTGTTAATATATAAGCTTAGAACACATAGTAAATTGAAATGACTGGTTAAAAAAACAAAAAAAAAAAACACACATCTTGCATGATTGGAAACTTGAGGGCTTAAATCACACCTAAAGTATAAAGTGTGCTTGTGTTGATGTTGTTTTGCCTCCAGAAAATGCAGAATCCATTTTACAAGTGTCTGGGCTTATCCCAGACACACAACCTCCTCTCATGGTCTTCTCCCTCTCCCCTCCCCAATTCTCACATTGTTTTCAGAAAGGAGGCGTTTTCCCTCCAGACCCATTCAAGTGTTTCAGACCAGGGAGAAGAGTAAGTTTGTCTCCCACCATAGAATGCACTGCTGGGAAGCCTCAGGATGAGGCACTCTATACTCTGTTAAAGTATCTGTTTTAATGCATAAAGCATTAAAGCAAGGTTTTCTGTAGTTGGTGTAGGTCAAGGTCAACTTTTTTTATTGTGTGTATTTATTTATTTATTTTTAAGGCCTTGTTAAAATTCAAAAACGTGTATTTGCATATGTGTAAGATTTATTTATCCTCACAAAGCTGTCTGGCATATACAAGCAGACATGATTGTTTGCATTTTCTTAACCTGGTTGTTTTTTTGTTTTTTTTTTTATGGTTAAACATTAGCTTTGTCTATTTAATTACATAAAAATGATTTACTTTTAATAATGGAATACTTTCTCCCTCCTGCAGTCAAGATGAAGACGATGAAGATTTGCCAGCTGAGGTGAAAATGGAGCGTGAGAAGGAGCGCAGGGTGGCGAATAATGCGCGTGAGCGACTACGTGTGCGTGACATCAATGAGGCCTTCAAAGAGCTTGGCCGCATGTGCCAGCTGCACTTGAGCACAGACAAACCGCAGACCAAACTGCTCATCCTCCACCAGGCTGTCAATGTCATCCTTAACCTGGAGCAGCAAGTGCGAGGTCCGTCCTGCCAATCTGTTTTTACCTGCATGGCTACATTGGTTTTACAAAATCAATCTTCTATTTATCATCTCTTGCATTTCTAAAGTATGATCACTGTTACAAGCATGGCATTTCATGTGGTCTTTTTGAGAAGGCTGTATTTCATCTAAGCTGATGTTTCCTTATTTTCTCTGCTCGTTTACATCTAGAGCGCAATCTAAACCCTAAGGCGGCATGTCTGAAGCGGAGGGAAGAAGAGAAGGTGTCAGGGGTGGTGGGTGAATCCCAAATGCAGCTGTCAGGCGCCCACCCTGCTTTGGGAGGAGATGGGCAAAATCCTGTTAGTCATATATGATGGTGATGGTAAGTTAGAATTTCAGACCGATTCAAGCTTTTAAAACTTAACTTTTAAAATATCAACCTGGTGTCAGGTGTATTAGATCCTATACATTTTCTTAAGAATTTCAGGATCCAGTGCAAAAAAAAAAAAAAAAAAAAAAAAACTTATTGCAGATCTGGCGGTCTTGTTTTTTTTGCCCTGTGCAAAATTATTTTTGCAGACTCCTTAGCTTAAACTTTTTTCTTGCAGATCCAGCAAAATGTTCTTGGCTCAAGGAAGAAGTGGCCTTTTTATCTGTTCCTTCATCCTCTTCAAAGTGTGTGCATGTGCACACAAGTGTGTATATTGACATACATCATTGATGAAATGTAAGAGGTGCATCTTCACACATCCAGAAACACACAAATGTACTGCCAAAACTGACACAGCGCATTTTACCGCACTCCTGACCATGATTACCAGCGTAAATGTGAAGAACTTTTTGGATTTTCTTTTTCCTTTTGTATTTTTCTGCTTCCATAAAATGATGGAACACAGGGATAGTTATATTGAACCCATTATGGACATTTCCCACCCCTCTGCCCAGAGTAAGAGGGAAAAAAAAACATACAAATGTCAGATTTTGATCAAGGATTTGTGCCTAATTGTTACATTTTATATGAGACACTGAAGCAAACTGCTTACTTGTGTGGAACAAATCTGTCTGGGGTTGCTTGTATATGAGCAATGTTTTATGTAGCTTGACATTCCCTACTTAAAGGTACAGTCTTTCATGTGTTGTGAAACCAAACCCATACAATGTGGGAGAGAACCTGTGGTGCTTCTGGGGACTGCATCATGCCCTGCTTCTGTGATGGAGGAAAGCTCACAGACCAGTTGAACTCTTTGGACTTTTGTGAAACTTAGATTTTCCATCTAGGCTGAGATTTATCAGTCTTGAAACACTCTTCATAATGTTTAAGCAGCACCAGACCTTACTTGGCTCTTGCCTCTTACTTGGCCACTTTTCTGCCAGTCAGAGTTAACACACAGCTCATGAAATCACTATGAAGTGTTCTTTCTACTCACTTGCAAGTATTTGGTACGTTTCTATGATAAAATAACCTAGGTTGTTCCCCCTCCAATACCAGCTTGCAGCGTATTGGCCTCAGCATTCCTCCTTGTTTTGTCTTTTTTCTTTTTTCCTATTCAAACCCACAGTTAAGCTGCCAGGCGTCTCAGCCTCTTGTCAGCAGTGTGAGACATGCTTGGCCTTTCTGGCATTATAGAGGAGGATGCTTTCAGAGTAGCAGAGTGGGGGAGGAAAAAAAAGAAAAGAAAAAAAAAAAACCTACAACCCCTGTCTCTCAAATTTTTTTTCCTTCCAAAAAATGTATCACCAGGATGAATGTTTCAGTTGAGGGCAGAAAAAAGCATTTCCTATGAGGAGGGTTGACTTTTACGCATTGTCCCATTCTCACAGATTGTTGCCAAAAGACTGAAACCTCTTACGTATGTCCACCTCGCACATGCATAAAGAATATTAATTCAACTTTAGCAAAACAAAAGAATATATATGGATATAAATATATTTATATATTTTGTTAGTATATACATTGTAGATTTTTAAATAAAAACCACTATTCGCTTGAAGTGCAGAAAATATATTGTGCAAGTGAGAGAGCAGGGACAAGTATGATAAATTGAGTGAAGTACATTTTTCAAATGGCCCCAGATTGTTTGCATAATGTTCAATTCAGGTCCATTCTATTCAACTATGCTCCACCTAAACATGTGGACAATGTTTATACATGTAACGTTTACTCAGTATTTTGCTGTGCTTAGGCTTCATTTAGTTCTCCTGTCACTAAGGAAGTGAAGGAGCACATTGATTCTAATGTTTAAGATCGCTTGGAGGCCTATTATGTCAAAGCTTTTGTGATTTTTGTATGTTATTGATAGTTGAAATTCTTTCCTTTCGTTAGGGAAGGTGGGTAACACAGTATGCCACTGTCTAATTACAATTCCCTTCATATTGAAATGTTCTTATGGGATGACATAGTTATACAGCAGTTATAAAGCAACTATTGCCCAGTTTTGTTTCAGTTTTGACTAAGGAACACATTATGCAACTTTTTTTGAATGTACATTCAAAAACAGATTATATTCTTATTTCCTATACACTAAATTACTGCCAGTTCTGTTCATTTTATTTCATTTCACAATATATATCTATCAAATATCAGTTACTTTGTGTGATAACATGGGTGGTTTGGTGTATGTAAGATAAGTGTTAATTCCTAAAAGGTATGCTGACAGTGGCCATGTCCACAATCACAAGACATGTCCATAATGGACATGTGAAGAACCATCAAGTACAAATCTGTTTTCAAAAAGAGATTGTGCATATTAGTTACTGGAAAATACATCTAATTTTCAATGTGGCCTTTTCACTCTTGAGACTCATATTGAGAGTGGTGCCTTATCAGTGCCTGAAATTTTTTTTTTTTTTTTTTTTTTTTCTCTTCTCTCCTTCCTTCAAGTAAAGGCACACCTATGAATTTTCTCAACTGACACATTTCATTTTTAAGAAAAAAAAGAAAAGGAGTCAACCTTACCATAAAGTTGTACATTTATGATTAGGCCTTTTTTGTGTGTTTTGTGAGTAATCTATGGACTCGTCATCTTTGCTTAATTTTATTATTTTTATTTTTTTTGTTTGTTTGTTTACCTCTGCCACTGTTTGGTTCTGAAGTAATTCTAGTTTCTGTTTCAAAATCCCAGTGGTCTTCAAAAGCACATCAAAATATGGGAGATGAATCTTCCATGACGAGTTTTAACACTAGACTGTTAGCAGTATTCTTCACCACCAGCCAAATGGGCCCCTTAATAAACATGTCTTAGAAATGTCTGACTGTAGGACTTGCTGTCCAGCAGTCAGCAGAGACAGTTGAACCCTCTGGATAGATATTTTGGTTCAGAGTTTTAAAGAAATAATTAGGTTATCTGGGGGGGGGGGGGGATACAAAAAAAAATTATCCTGTATTTTTTTTTTTTTTTTTTTTTTTTTTTTCCACTTGAATGTGCAAAGCAACCTTGTCCACCCCACAATACTTACTGCCAGCATTAGCTCTGAGAAGACTATCACAGTATCTTCCATGAAACGGGCTTGAAGCTTTGAACTGAGCACTGTTTACTGGTTTGGTCTCACTTGTGAAAGACACCTTACAGTTAAGTAAGAGAGAGAGAAAGTATATTGCAGAGTGCAGTATGTCAGTCTGGCTTTGAAGCTGCATTTTGGGAGATTAAATGATTTTGTTTTTTTGAATTGTAAGACTGAAACTAATGTATTGTTTTCCATAAACCTGTTTTAAAGCTCTGACAATGGTGATGAGCATAAATATACAGTGCAAAAGGCATTTCAGTTCAGTAGTGAGCAAGCTGAAATCATTTAATGGGCAGTGTTTCACATCTTTCAAATGGCAAGCATTAACAGTATGTATTCTATTTAGACTATAAAAGAACTACACTGCCCAGCTTCTCCATCCTGAGACACAGCCTGGCTTCTTATACTTTCAGTAGGGACATGAACAAAACTGCTGTTGTGTCTTCAGAGTGCCTCCTTGTGTGTGCGCACGCGCGTGTGTATTTTTGGTCTTTTATTTTGGTCTTCATTTTTTATATATATATATATATATATATATATATATATATATATATATATATATATATATATATATATATATATATAATTAAATGAATATTGAGATCCTGTCTGTATATAACAGTAAGGTAGCAATAAATGTGCCATTTTTAATAACAGAATTATACCTTTTTTTTTTTTCCCCCTTCCTTCCCTCTCAATGTCTGGCTTTGAATCCTTGTATACATTGAAAAGAGTTAAATATAAATGAAAACATTGTAGTAAGCCTTATCCCTCACTTTGGCCTTTAACACCCAAACTCATGTCAATGGGAGAAAACTCAGTTGTAATATTCAGTTTGTCAATCTTTTTGTAGTAACAGCTTACATTTACTCGGCTACATGTACTACATATTGTGTAAATATGTGATGGATTTTTTTTTTTTTTTAAAAGCCAATCACAAGGCTGTAGAAACCCATCTTATTCAGTGTAGTAGGTGGGTCGGAATGCTAATAATTGTCATTCTGTTTTAATGGTGACAGGACTGACTTTCTATCAGGCAGAAGAAAGAAACTGCACTTAGGATACTTTCCTGAGTTGAAAGTGGATGTGATGAATTTTTGAGGCCAGCTTATGTTGAAGTTTGGTTCATTCTGTTCTGTTATTTTAATCCCTCTACTGTTTTGCAGAAGCTCATTCTACTCTCTTTAGTGCTTTAATATATTATTGTAGCCCTGAAGGGTCCCTAAGGGTTCTTAGGCTGACAGATGCTGCATGTACTAAGCTCAGTGCTTGGTTCGCCCGGGAACTCTGGATGCTGTTGGGGTTTTAAGGATCTAGAATTTTTATTTTATTTTTGCTGATTAAAAAAAATTCTTAACTGCAATTTTTTCACCTTTGCAAGAACAGAAGTTTTAGCTGAGGAAAACGAACAAGAGATGAAAATGCAAAAAAAAACAAAAACAACCCACCAGTCATAAAAGCATTGAACCTGTTTATGCGCTATCTGGTGGCAGCAGCAGTAAGCGCAACCAAAATATCACTTGCAGTCACATTCTAAGTCAAAAATATCGAAAGCCAAACCCAAAACTACACTAAACTTAAATCCTTTCTAAACACCTTGCACCTGAGCCCAAAAACGTTTCAACAAGATGCTGAAGAGCTGTATAAACGATTAAGTTCCATGACCAGCGGCATGTATAGCGTGAAGATTTTCATGTGAGTTTGAAATCCATACTGTTCTTTTAGATCAAAAATTAGAAATGTGAATAATCAGAAAAAATTGCAGTGACTGATCTTAGCGTGATGGAATTTAACATACCTTAAGAATAGCTATATGTTAATGACTGCATTGGAACTGAGTGAAATGTAGACATCTTTTATTCTAAATATTCTTTTGCTCAGTCTTGTCAATTAAAAAAATAAAACACATCAACTTTCTATTTGTTACTATCGGCTTCTCCACACATGTAAAAGTCTCAGTTTTTCCTTCTTAAAAGTATATTTCTTACTGAATGTAAGAAATTTGTGCTCAAGTAGAAGTACAAGCAGCTCACAACTTGGTATTGTTGCTCACACATTCTAAGGGCAGGTGTAGTTTTGTGTAGTGCTACCAAGTCCAGACACTGGCACCAGCACAACAAAATAGATTTAAAATAGGGTATGGAAGTAAACAAACAATCAGTCATAACATATCACTGCTTCCTTATTAAAATCAAGGTGCCCCTACTGCTATGATTAAAAGCTCTGACCTGTCACATCATGGACTCCACGACACCTTTGAAACTTCAGTAACCTGTGAGGTGGTGTTTCTATGGATAGGATACATTTGCCCACGTATCCCATCGACACTCGACTGGAGTGAAATCTGGAAAGTTTTGAGGCAAAGTCAGCTTTCATAAACTTTTTTGAAAAGTTTGTAATTTGAAAAGTTGGTAATACCCAGTCAACATCTTTTACTATCAATCTTGAGGATCAGGATTAAATTTTCATAAGGCAATCCCTTATGAAAGCAAAAATGCAAGCAAGACACATTTAAAACATAAATACAAAATCCAAACTAACTATTGCAGTAGGTCCGCAGCAGTGTTAATGCGTCCATCTCTTCCAAGTCAATCAACAGACACCCCCTCCTCCAACAGTGACAGCAGTTCTCCTTGCCCTTCTGCTCTTGGAGGAGATCACCCCAGGACTTCTCCCACTTCGTAGCTACTACTTCAGGTTCATTTCCAAATTCCAATTCCCACTTTGGATAAGCCATTTTGTTCAAGTAAATTTGGTTAAACTTTACCTTGCCTCTTCATTTAATTAAAAAAATTTTTTTTTTTTTTACAATATTTACATTAATGCAGCCAATTAATGATGGCAACAAAACAGGTGGGTAAATTAAAGCCTTCTTATTGTTAGCCCAGACTGTTTGGAAAAATAAGGCTTCATTTCTTAACAGAACAAAAGAATGAACAGCATGGACGATTGATTGTTGTTATTCTTAGGCAGTTATGCTTTATGTGCAGTTTCCTAGAGTTTAAAGACTAGGCCCCAAGATTGGAAAGTTTTGGGTTTGAATCTCTTCCAATAGGTTGCTCTGCAGTACCCTTAAGCAAGGTACTGTCCCCATCACTGCTCCCTGGGCACTTTCAATAGCTGCACATGTGTATAGGTTAAATGCAGAGGCTGCATTTTGTTGGGGTTCACTGTATGTTGTGCTGTGTTTCACAATGACAAGTTGTCACTTTCACTTCACTTCAACTTGATTTGCATATTAATCTTCCCAGTGTAATGGGATTTCAGTCTGGCTGACAAGACCATGTGTAAAAGCATGTGGCTGAAACTGGAACAGGTTACACTCCAGACACTAGTCCCAGGAAGTGACCAGGTGTAAAACGGGGTCTTTTAATAGAACATTGCCCAAAGCATCACACTTTGCTGTGTACGCTATAATGCACTGTGTTCACACACCTTTCTACATCTAGCATTAACTTTTTTCAGCAACATCTGCTACAGTTACTCTTTTTAGGACTGGATCAGACATGCTAGCCTTTTCTCCCCATGCTTATCAGTAAGTTATTGGTACTCTGTTGCCAGTTAACTGGGGCTTTTGGTAAGTATTAACCACTTGCATACCAGGAACAGCCCACAAGAGCCTCTATTTTGGAGACAATTGTCCCAGTTGTTTAGCTATTTTTTCCACACTTGGCTAAGACTTTTGCACAGTACTGTGTGTGTGTGTGTGTGTGTATGTGTGTATATATATATATATATATATATATATATATATATTATATATATATATATATATATATATATTTCTTTTTCAATAACTGTGCATCACATATAGAATAAGGTTCTTTAGATTACATGCTCATAAGTCTTTCAGCACTTATTTGTGATTGGGTTAACAAAGTTGACAAAACTGAATGTCAACAGTTAATTCTTTTTTTACCAATTAATTACAAACTTGCTTCTGCCAGCTTCAGCCCGTCATGTGGACAGATATAGGGGTGTCATTAAAGTTTGGTTAAAGTGTTAGAAGTAGACATTCAACATCAAAAGGGGTCTTACTAGGTCTGTGTAAGTGTGTGCTCCAGAAATCTAACCAGACCACATCATCCAGAATATCAAGCTGCAACTATTTTTCATTCCCTGTGCTTGGATGCTTTTGTTGATGACTCCACACCTAGGAAGAAAAGACAAATTAGTTTCCACCAAAAAACAAAGTGTGGAAACTTGTAACATCTATTAATGAATAGTGTAAGATTAAGATCAAATACATAAAAGTTTGTGTAAGCATTGAGCAATGCTTATACTACATTTACATGTTATGTGTGACATTACCCAGTATTAGATGTCCTAAGTGCAGTACTTAAGTAATTCATGTTTAATCATTTTAAAAATTCAGCACTAGAGAAGGAAATACGTGTTTTTGGGTCTGTAGTTAGAATAAATGTGCCTTATTGCTGCTGAATACACTTTTCAGCACTGCATCTTACATCTCGCAAAATATATTACAAAAGCAACATTCAGTACGTGTGGTGATGAAGTATTTTTCATGGGGCAGCCATGACCTTATGTTTAGAGCAAAAGGGATGCTGGTTCAGTTGCAAATGTGGGCAGTGAGGGGTGGATAAAGCTCTCCCACTCCTACATCCATGGCTGAATTACCCTTAGGCAAGGCACCTAACTCCACAAACTACACCGGGTGAAGGATGGATTAAATGCCCTGCTCACTGATACTAAGGAGGTTCTCTACTACTTTGGAGGATAAATTCACTGCTCAGTATTCACAATGTGTTTTTTAAGCACAGGCAATTCATTCATTCATTCTTTTTGCATGTTAATTATTTTTTTTATTTAGCTGTGCACACTTCTTTTTCTTGGGCTCATAATATAAACCATGCAGAAAAAACATAATTACTGCAGTGCTTTTCCTTTATATAATTTCATGTGAGTAAGACGTTAAAAATGGTCTGTGTCCATACAGGATACGAGTGGATCATGGCAGATCTGATCCGGTCAAAAGGTCAAAAATTAGCAAAAGATTGAAATGCACTTGAAGTAAACTTCAATAAAAGACTAAATGTTTTTTTATTGATCATGTATTGATTTGATATATATGAGCTGTATGAAGCATGATCTATCTGGCACTTTATCACTGTTAAATAAAGATATACATGTTAGACAAGCGGTTGGAAGAAAATGGCCATCAACTGGAGTTGAACCAATTGACAGGGCTTGCATATCTTGATCTTTCTCACTTTAATAATCCTAAAGGATGGCATTTCATGTGTCCTCTACCCTGGGTGTTGGTCTTTTCTGTGTTCGACCAGACAGTTGATGTGGAAACAGTTAGACATACACATGTGCAGGTGTTTCATCCACAGTTACACAAGATCACACGAAGAGTCATTCTTTTACCTAAGCTGGGTGCCGGTGGTGTAATCAGAGAAAACGGTCCACAGCAGTTAAAACTGTGCTGGTAAAGAAGATGTCATGAAATGAAAGTTACTGTGCGCCCTGGTTGGCCTGCTGTGCTGCCTGTGAACGAGCGCTGTAGCATTATGTCTTTCATTCGCCTCGTCGCAGGGGGAGGGGAGAGAAAGTGGAGAGAAGAGGGGATTTAACATTCACCAGGAGACACCCAAACAGCATGCAAGATGGAGAAAAACGAGTAAGTAGCAACGTTCAAATCTCAAATGAATCGCCCGGCAGCGTGGATATGACTGCGCTTTCTCCGTGAGTGGATGCGGCTCTGCGGCTCTGCGGATCTGCGGGCTGAGGGGTTTGTTGTGAACGCGAGTTAGCTCCTGGTGCACACAAATGTAGATAAAGCTTCCCGGACTCGGTCTCTGTTTAGACGGTTAAGGCCAAATAGTCTGCGTTATGGCATCCACCCAGCTACGTTTTCCGTTTGCACAACAGAAGATGTGCTTTTCTGAAATGATAATGATCCAGAAATAAGAGGGAAAAAGAGCCGCTCATGCTACGGCTAAACGCAACTAGCCGCGAGCCTCGCAGCGATGTGACAGCGCGGCTCTTTTATTCATTTGGCGTATTATTTACCCCTCTCGTGATTAAAACCCGTCGTTTTCGGCCAGTTTCACGCCGTTGATGTTTTCCTTCAGCTGGTTTAACACCGTCGCCGTGCTTATCTGCAGTTTCGTCTCGTAGCGGTGACCGTTAAAATTTAAATCTGAGGGGAATTTAACGTTACCTGCGTGTTTTCATTCGTCCTACACACTAAATCCGACGTTAAATGTCGGCTACACCGCGACATATCAATGGTAAAGTGAATTTAAAAGGGTCGCCGGCTTCTTTAAATGTCTGTATTTTGGGGGATATGATCAGGTTTATCTGCTGTAGGATCTGCTGTAAGTGTCACTGTTCTGTTTTTTTTTTTTTTTTTTTTTTTTCTTTTCCCTTTCCCCCCCTCGAGCGGAGGGATCTTTCAGCACCCTCAGCGCCGGGCAGAGTGATCAGGCCCCGGTCACGGCGGAGCGATTTGCATAACGACAAAAGAAACGTGTCCACAAAGTAACGAAGGGATGTTCGGTTCAATTTTGCTAACCGACTCACTGGAACTGTCCGTTTGACTGAGTCGATTCAGCAATTCGATTAGCCCATTTTTACAAATCCGTTCCAGGTTTTTCTTCGGTTTGCGAATAAAATATTAGACATCTTCACATAAGACATAATAAAGGCCCCTAATGAGCTCGA
Source organism: Hepsetus odoe (assembly GCA_017165825.1). Taxonomy (NCBI): domain Eukaryota; kingdom Metazoa; phylum Chordata; class Actinopteri; order Characiformes; family Hepsetidae; genus Hepsetus; species Hepsetus odoe. Next base: position 19,855,302 of record CM029380.1, read on the forward strand.
CAGAAATCCCTAATCTAGTCAAATCTGCTCGTTCTAAGACCCTCCATGTCCAGTCATTGAGATACTTGCCAGAAACAGGTGATCAGAGTGATGTTCAGAACCCTTAAAAAACATAATGATCAAAATAACAATAGACTTTATTCTCCAAACACATTTCATACAAAAAAAACAAATCTTTTCTTTTTTTTTTAATTAACAGGATGCTTCCCCTATCTTATTACATGTTTTGGTTGAATTTTATTTCTGTCTCAGCAAATAAATACACTATAGAAATATTTTTTATACATTTGATAAGTGTGTATATATACATTTACATTTACGGCATTTAGCAGACGCTCTTATTCCAGAGCGACTTCCATGTCCTAATTACAGGGACAGTCCCCCTGGAGCAGCTCAGGGTTAGGGGTCTTGCTCAGGGACCCAGAGGTGGGATTCGAACCTGGGACCTTCTTGAACCATGGGTCCACAAGCAAATACCCTACCACTGGACCACCACCACCCCACATATATAATGTTAACGTATATAATGTTATCATTTATCTTGTTTTAATATTTTTATCATTCTGTTTTGTATTCTCTATAATTACTTTTAAACAGTTCAAGACAGAGGTGAAAAAATCAGGTCCAGAATTTGGTTCCAGGTACAGTGGAACCTTGGAAACCTTCGTGACCAGATCACTTACAAATCGGTTTACGATCAAAAACTTTTGCTAAATTTTCACGTCTGTTCACGACCACAATTTCTGGTTGCGAACAAAACACTGATGGCCAGTTTCCCCTCCGGTTCGTACAACGTGCCAGTGATTTCCCTCCAATCTCCGTCCGTGTCCCATTTTCTTAAGTTTGTTTAGCGTATACAGGGCCTAACGAAGATGATGCACGTTGTTTCACATTTCAGAAAAGTTCTAATGTGCAGGAAAAGGCAAGTCACATTAGACCACTATTTCATGAAGTCTGGTCCACCAGCTAAACGACAAAAAACACCAGAAACCCCTGAAACAGAAGAAATCACAAGAGAGAAACATCTGAAGGAGAACGTCCCTCCATCAAAACTGAAACCCCCTCTGTTTAAGTTTAGATTTGTATAAATGAATTTTTTCTCCTGTGCTTAAAACTCAAAAAAAAAAAAAAAAAAGTTTACAGCAAACGGTTCTTAAGGGTCTAGCGTGAACTTGGTCTGGCAAGAACTCTTGCAATGGTAGTTTTCTCTGATGTTCAACGTTTTCTCAGTGTTATTTAATTTAATGTTTTTACATTTAGTTTACTACTACATGCTGTTTTCTATGGTATAATGAACAATTTTTTTTTTTGCTTAAAAATCTTAAAATAGTCGGTCTGGAACGGATTAATTGTATTTACATACAATCTTATGGGGTCGGGTCTCGACCAGAGTTTTGGAACCAATTATGGTCGTGACCAGAGGCTCCACTGTACCAGGACGCCTCCAGCTGGAACGAAATCCTGGACAGGATTTTCAACACTCTGAATTTTCCACTGGTTGAGGCTACATTTCACACACATTCGTACTTCTCTGACTGTGTTTGTGAGAAATGAACGCGTGCGTCTGAATCTCGAATCCCTTCTGCTTGGATCTGCTCATGAATGTAGTCTGACTGATGTTCAGGAAAGGCTGAGCGACATGATGATGTTTAGCGTTATCCCCATAAATTAAGTCCCCGTGTTATTTTCCGAGCACATTGTGACATTGCGAGTGGTTAAAGAAGTCGGACCAGGTACAAGTTTCTTGATGAAGAGAGAAGATTTAACCCTGTTCATCTTCCCAGCGCCGCAGGTTGGGAGACACCGATACAAAAACAATGTCATCACATTTTTGTGGACTTTATTTGAACTGATCAGATGTTATTTCAAGATAAAATATTTGTTGTTTTGATGTTTAATACAGTATAAATGTAAAAATGACTTATTGTTTATCATAAACCCAAATGACTGAGATAATATCCTTTTTCCACTCCCCTATTTTCAGGTGAAAAGCTGGAATGGACCCAAACTCTTAATATTAAGTGCTACAGTTTAGAGAGAAATGAGGAAACTCTTCTTTAGGGCCAGTGTTGTAGTTCTAGTCGTTTAGCTTTCTGAAGATAAATGGCGAGTGTGCTCCTTAATCCCGTGTCAGTTTGATTCGTTTGGGAGAGAATCGGAGAATCAATAATGAACTGATTCGGAGTCGGTTGACGGGTCGTCGCCACAAAGAGCTCCTGTTAAAGTCAAGAAGCAGAAGGAGGAGGAGGAAGAGGAGGAAGAGGAGGAAGGGGGTGGGGGGGTGAAAGAGAGCAGAGCCTGGACATTTGGAGCCGTGGATATTATGGACAAGAAAAGGTGGGAGTGCTCGGCTCTCCCAAAGGGCTGGAAAAGGGAAGAAGTGACCAGAAAGTCGGGTTTGTCCGCGGGGAAAAGCGATGTCTATTATTTTAGGTACTGATCGAGGAGGGGATGGTGGGCCAATCGCCATTCTACAACAGACTCCGGTCTGAATGGGGTTTTAGATGATTGTTTAGACTGTTTTATTACTATTTGTGGGAACAGGTCACCCCAACCCTTTTGAAAGCCCCCCCACACTCAGACGAGGTGCCGTTTTAGGTTCAGCAGGCGGCTGAAGCCGAGCATGTGGCTTTATTTACTCTCCTGCTGCGGGCAGTTCGGCCATGGACACAAGTAGACGAGCCTTATTCTTTTCCTTTTCTCCTTTAGCAGAGGTGAGGAAGAGGAGGAAGAGCAGAGGCGAGAGAGAGGGGAGGCGGGTCGTTTGTTTAGTTTGTGGTAGGCTGGTCATCTTCTCTGTCTCAACCTCATTGTTTTTGCACGTGAATGCAAAAGCTCGACGGCCAGATTTTGCATGACACCCTCATGTCTCCAGTCATACCGAGCATTTTGTGAAGCCATGCTGTGAATTACATCGTCACAGAGTCCAGTGGGAAAGACTTGGTTGAGGGAACATTAGTGTATTTCGCAGAAAAGACTTGGCTTTGTTAAAGTGGTGGGGGGGGGGGTCAGATTTGCCACCCTGACTGTTTATGTTGTGACGCAGCCGCGCTCAGACCCACGGGCTGTGTCCCAAATCACTCACTCCTTCACTAGTCACTATGTAGGGGGTTTTGTGTAGTTGGGTTTTTTTTTTTTTTTTTTTTTCTGCCCTAAATGTTCCTTCTGCAAATTGGCAATTGAAAATTGGCATTTTTTTCAGGGCTGCAAGACTTATTTTAGCGCAGAATTTAGTCAGGTAGGTTTTTATTGTCATTTCAACCATATACACAGTACATAGTGAAATGAAACAATGTTTCTCCAAGACCTTGGTGCTACACAAAAGGCATAAAAACACAAGACAAGTCCAGACAAGACTAACAGTACAGACAGGACAAGAAGACAGGATATTCATAGGACAGGGACAGGCAGTGTGATCATGAATATGTGTGGAACAGATGATCATGCAGAGCAGCAGAATTGTTATACAGAGTATAAACGGAGCAGCAGTATTGTAACTAGACTGTTCAGAGTAGTTCAAGACTTAATTAAAACTAATTTGATTAACATAAAATATGAAATATGAGAAGATTTTCAACTTCAGCACTGCCCAGAACTACCAAAGGGTGGCTCTGTTAAATGCAGTTGTACACCTGTGCCATAGACCACTTGTTCAAGAATGGCACCGTTTACCAGGATGCATAGCTATCAAAAATGTGCACTTTCCAATTTTACAAAAGTATAAGAACCTCTTGGTCCAATGTGTGACCGGTGTGGTAAGGAACTGTCAGCATGAACATGCTACAGTATGACAATAGTGCAATTTAGGAAAGTCCAGATACTTTCAGCAAGGGTGAAACATCATCTATAACTGTATTTTATCAATTATAGGGATGCACAAATACTTTCTGTGGTATCAATATTGGGTCAATAGCATAAAAATGTACTTATAAAACTGATGTCATCTCAGGCCCTGCTTCCCTCAGGTCTGGGCAATGTATGTGGACAGTGGTATATACATCTGCCATTCTTCACTTTTGAACGAAGCAGTTCACACTCACTGACATCCCATCATTAATACAACATGTACAAGAGAAATGAAAGATTTATAAGATGAGGGACTCAAGAGTGCAGTTAAATTGTTAAAATATTTTTTTTACTTAGTAAAAACTGTGAAATATATTCCCCAGGGTTAGGCAGTTCCCTTTTCTACCCTGAATTTTCTTTCTGAAGATCTGATTCTTAATCATAAACAGAAAATTCTTTATTGTTCCAGAGGAAAATTGCTAGTAATTGTCAAGTCTAAACTGTATTTTAGCACAGAGCTGCAGCACTCAGCACTTTATTAACTTCACTCTATTATTTGCAGATTATATTTCCATATAATATAGTGTAGTTTAGGGAAGATAATTAAGCTACTATTTGGCAAAAGGGAGAAAATAGTCGGTATTGCATAACATTTAGGAATACACCAGGGCTTTCTGTGGGTTCAGTATTGGTTCAGTAGCCTACAAATGTACTCTTCAAGTACTACAATTCTTAAGGTACCTTAAAGTACCATTCTTTAAGTTTGCTTAAATGTTAAACTCCATCACCAATAAATCATGCAGAGGTCCTCACCATGAGCAACCTGATAATACTAAGCTTTTTTTTTTTTTTTTTTTTTTTTTTTTTTGTCAAAGAAGAGCCTAATATTGTTATCAACCTCCTAAAAATGGTATTTGTGCATCATTAATAATCATCATTGACATTAGTGACACTGTCCATGCTGTTAGTGGATGTGTGCAGTTAGGCTTGGCTTGCCCAGTTTGCCTTGACTAACTAGACCATGATCAATGCATGTCATGGTTTGCTTTTCCATTTGTTGTTTATCTGAAAAAAGCAACCCCATGCATTTCTTATGTTATGTCTTTTATTGTGGGAAAAAAAATCATTGCAATCACATTGCTTTTCATAGTTTGCATCTGTGGTGCCGAATGAAGTCTTCTCGTAAGATTCATCCTATTTTTACTCTCCCAGTCCTACTGGAAAGAAGTTCCGGAGCAAGCCTCAGCTGGCACGTTACCTCGGCAACTCCATGGATCTCAGCTCCTTTGATTTCCGTACAGGGAAGATGCTCATGAGCAAACTGAACAAGAGCAGACAGAGGCTACGCTATGACAATAACAGTCAGGCAAAGGTGAGGGTTGATTGATCTTTGAGTGAAAGAAATATGAAAACATTCAGATAAAGCGAATATCTTTTTCAGAATGGACTAGTCATTCGAGACATATAGGGCAGAAATTAGAAATGATACCACAATAATGGACAGTTCAGCAGAATTTGTGCCAAAAATGAAGAGGAATTCATAACTAAATGAAAGTTTGAATGTTCCTTATCAAACCTTTGTATGACAACATTCTGAAAGAAAAAAAAAAATTTTATGTTTTTTAAAAAGCTGACTTCATTGAGTCATCCAGACTTATTCATGTAGTTGTAAAAGATGCTGGTTTTATACATGTGCTTCCATTCTGTGTAAACTACAGGGGAAACCAGACCTGAACACCTCTCTCCCGGTGCGGCAGACGGCCTCTATCTTTAAGCAGCCAGTCACAAAAGTTACCAACCACCCCAGTAACAAAGTTAAAACGGACCCACAGAAAGCTGTTGACCAGCCAAGACAGGTACATGCATTGTAATGGACTTTAATATATGAATGAGTTTTTGTTTGTTTTTTTTTTTGTTTTTTTTTCTTCAATGTTTTGGCCAGAAGCATTTAAGAATGGTTATTTACATTTTTTTTTTGTTTGTTTTTCGTTGTACCAATAATCTTGAACTGCTCTCATCTGCAGCTGTTTTGGGAGAAGAAGCTGAGTGGCCTTAATGCTTATGATATTGCTGAAGAGCTGGTAAAAACCATGGAACTCCCTAAAGGTTTACAGGGTATGGCAACTCTGTTGCTTTTACATCAAATCTGCAGTCATGCCCTTTGCCTGCTTTGGTGTACACTGGATTTAGAATCATTAAGTTACAGTGCTGCGTTAACTGTAATTACTTGGGCTTGAACATAGGCTTGTGATAAAACTGGAGTGATCGGCTCTGTCATTTATCAGGAGTTGGCCCTGGGTGCACGGATAAGACTCTGTTGTCTGCAATAGCTAGTGCTCTGCACACCAGCGCTGCTCCTATCACCGGCCAGCTGTCGGCAGCTGTGGAGAAAAACCCTGGTGTGTGGCTCAACACAGCTCAGCCCCTCTGCAAGGCCTTCATCGTCACCGATGAGGACATCAGGTGTGTTCCTTGCTTTCCTGCATTAACACTAAATGTGTCATGTTTTTGTTTTTTGAGCAATCACAAATTGCAAGTAAAGTATTTATATAAGTTGACTGATAGTAAAACGATTCTAGAGATTGACATGGGTCTTGTAATATATAAATACTTTAACATTTGTTAGAATTGTAAACCACATATTTGAAACATGACAGTGACTGGTTTTATACAGTGTAAGTTCTGTTATTTCTGAGTTATAACCGTATGTTAAACTTGCACTATAATTTCAACTTATCAATATTAACTATACCTATCAATATATAAGAATCTACATTGGTTGAGTGGCCAAAGATCTTTGCATATGCAAAAACCAAATGCTAAACCATCTGTTCTCTTTTTTAATAAACACATGGTTGCTGTTGATTTGGACAATTCCAGTTCATTAAAACTTTACGTTTTTGTATTCCTATACCAAGTATTCCTATTTGATTTCTGCTTCTGAATAGGAAAGTACTTAAAATCCTCATCACCATTAGATCCAGCCAAATTTTTGTCCCACTTGTTCAAGTAGGATTTTGTCATTTCAGCCATATACACAGTATATGTACTTGTAAATGGGTTCCTGTATTTTAGACTCAGAGCAACAGTATTTACTGCTTTAATGAATTGCAAGTGTTTTTTTTTTTGACTGTTTCAGGAAGCAAGAGGAGCTGGTGTACAACGTGAGGAAGAGGCTAGAGGAGGCTCTGATGGCTGACATGTTGGCTCATGTAGAGGAAGCGTCGAGTGGAGGCGAGGCACTTAAGGAAGAGGGAAACTGTCATGATGAAAAAGATGAAGTATAACAAAGGTGAGCTCACATTTAACTCACTAATGGGTGGAATGAATAGATAGATTAGTATTTTATATTTGGGACTCCCTCCCATGTACAGAAGTAAGAAGGCAGAATAAATAGATAAGAAAGATGCAAATCAGATGTTTTGGTTGAGATATTGTGTAATAATTCTTCCATCTCTCTTTCAGGGCGGTCAGGTGTTTTTAGAACTACCTACATACAGGTTTAACAACACATTCAACCAGGACCACATCTCCCCACTCCAACAGATCAATTTCACACCTCTATCAAGATGCTCTAATCCCGCTCTGCGGGACGTCATTATGAACCCCACTGGTTGGGACATCTCTCCAAGACTGTCAGTTGGGTTTTCAGATGTAACTTTTTTTAATTGTATTTTAAAAGTTTTTACTGTCTATAAGAACGAAACATTTGTAGATCCCAAAGTTGAAACTAGCGCTATGATGTAATTTAAGAGTGTCTGTAGAATTCATGTGGAGTGATGTGACAATCACTAAATCCTCCAGTTAAAGTAGGTGCGGAGAAACCCTAGGATGACCCAGGTGAGAATGAACTAGTCTTTAAATGATACAATCATCTCCTGGTCATGACGCAGAGATGAAAAAGTGATGCAGTCAGTATTGTGCAATATAGAGCACCGTGGAAATGAGTTGCGTGAAAGACATACCGAGTTCTGTAGGCATGATAGTCAGAGCCTCATTAGTACAGTTTAATTTGTATTATATGTTGAAAAAGATCCATTTCACCAGTGTTAGACTCTAGGACCTCTTGATTTCAAACTCCTTTAATTTTACACAAACAAGTGTGGAAAAAAGTTCATGTTTGGACTAGAAATTTCATTTCTGTCAAGTTCTGTCAAACTCTTTCCTGTACTATTTTCTTCAACTTGTTAGATCACTTTTATTAGACAGGTGATGGGGAAACATGCAGCAAAAAAGTTTATTCTAAATTTGATGGGCATGTTTTTTTTGTTTTTTTTTTTAACCTGCCACAAAGGTAATTGTAGATTTTTATTTTTTTTATGTTAAGTGTATAGACATTGTTACGATCATAAATGGTTATCTTGGGCACAGTGGTATAGAGGACAAAAGGACTCTTGCCATGATATTTCATTTGTGTTTCATCAGTCCATGGTGCTTATTGAAATAACTAATGTTTTTTTTTTGTATGCTGTTCACATTTTCTTTTATATTCTATCCAAACTCTTCGCTTAAAATCAAATTCAACAGGAACATTAAAACATTCAGTATCAGATTTTGAATGTGACTTCACACACTGAAGTTTTTTAATGAACTCACATTGCCAGGTTGAAGCTACATGTTTTGTTTTCTTCTGAAGAGATGATTATTCCATGGTTTTAAGATCTTGCAGGCTGTGGAGTTTGCTTTGGCATTTTACAGAGTAAAGTGTTTCTGTATGTTCATTGTGTGAATGGCTTTTATTGACCTTTTTGTCATTCAAACTGACCATATATTACTAAACCTATTAAAAGGGCCCATAAGAAATGTTATTATAAAGAAATGTCTTGAAACAAGATCCACTCTCAACTGAGTCAATATGAGTCCATTTTGAATTCACCATGCATGTGTCACAACCATGAACCTACATATCCCTGCCTGGTCACACATTGGTTACAAGAAATGGCTTGGCCATGAACAAGTATAAAGGAGTGACAAGAAATGTAAGAATGGTAAAAGTGGAATCAAAGGCAAATGTAACAAGACAAAAATGTGTTATATGGGTGCTTTAATGTTCATGTACTGATGCAGGTTCAGTTACAGTGATTAAAACTTAACAGCCCTTCCAGTGTCTGCATGGAGATTAACCAGTAACTTGCCATTAAGGTTATAATGCCTCCCCTCTGTGGCAGAGCAAAGGGCACAGGGCCAGTGACTGAGGAAGACGGACACAGAGGAAGTGAGGAGCCAGTGCTTGTATTGCTGTTGATGTGAATCTGTCACTATTTCTTCTGGCCCTTCAATCCCAAGAGTGTATAAAATAGGCCTGGATAATATGGCAACTCCTGAGCTCTACACCAAGGTAGGAATGGAAATGGGACACGTTTTGAGATTTTAGAAGTGAATCATTGCTCTTAGGCAGGTTTTTTTTTTTTTTTTTTGGTATTGTTTTAAGAAGAACAATTGTTTTATTGTTCAAGAAGAAGGTCCAATTCATTGATCAGTTCCAGTGTTTTCAGTTTTTCATATTTTGGTGGGTATTCCAGGCTGATGAAGAGTCAGAACATCACAGGGGAAGGAATGACTGGGGTTAATGTTTAATGCAGGGCAGCCAGCATTCTGCTGATGCTCAAGAAATTGCGCTGTTGGCCAGGACGCACACGCATAGGACCTGCAGCTTTTGTGCTAAATTTAAAAATGTTGAATTTTTGACCATTCTGCCCTTGAAAGTTATTCTGTTGTTACACAGGGTAACACAGATTAAGTGTGTAAATAGAAAGGATTCAAGTACCCACTGAGAAAAGATGCTCATTTACTTTGGGAAATAAATGGATCAGAGGGTGATTAATTTATGAATTTATGATTTATGTGACTGTGAGAATGAATAGTGTGAACTGCTCTGTCCTAAGGGAGCAAGTGTGTGGGTGCCAGATCCTGAAGAAGTGTGGGTGTGTGCACAGCTACAGCAGGACTACAGGCCTGGAGAACAACAACTCACACTCCTGTTCAGTGATAGCGAAGTGAGACACACTTCAGCATTACAAAGCTTTAACAATGGTAGCACTATCATTGTGTTAAAAATGGCTATATGTATATATATTTTATATTTAGGAACATAGGTTTACTTAGCATATATATATATATATNTAAATATATATTACTATGCAAAAATCGTAAGCACTTACTAGTGTTTTCCAACCCTGCTCCTGAAAGCATCCTGCATTGTGCTATACTATGTTTTAGTGTTTTCCTTGCCTTTACACACCTACTTCAGCTAATTAAGAGGTTGTTAATCAGCTGATTAGTTGTATCAGGTGTATTAGAGACAATAAAAACCCTCAAATGTGAAGGATAAGGTGTCTTCAGGATCACGGTTGAGAAACACTGCTTTAACAAATTGCTTAAACTGTTTACAAACCAATGTAATCAGAACAAATTCAAATATAGATAAGTGCATTGAATGTTGTGAGGTATCTTATGAGCTGGATTTAGGAACATAGGTTTACTTAGCATATATATATATATATATATATATATATATATATATATATATATATATATATATATGCTAAGTAAACCTATGTTCCTAAATCCAGCTCATAAGATACCTCACAACATTCAATGCACTTATCTATATTTGAATTTGTTCTGATTACATTGGTTTGTAAACAGTTTAAGCAATTTGTTAAAGCAGTGTTTCTCAACCGTGATCCTGAAGACACCTTATCCTTCACATTTGAGGGTTTTTATTGTCTCTAATACACCTGATACAACTAATCAGCTGATTAACAACCTCTTAATTAGCTGAAGTAGGTGTGTAAAGGCAAGGAAAACACTAAAACATAGTATAGCACAATGCAGGATGCTTTCAGGAGCAGGGTTGGAAAACACTAGTAAGTGCTTACGATTTTTGCATAGTAATATATATTTATTAGATATCATTTTACATTTACATAAAATAATCATTTACCAAAATAGATTATTTTGGTAAATGATGGGATCATTATCATTTAACAGAGTTACCTTTTTACTTGTGTGTTTGATATCATGTATGTAATGTACTTTATCTTTGAACTTTACATGTAATTGAAATAAATCTAAAAAAGAAAGATAAAAGGACTATATAGGATATTTCAATAAACCACATCAAAACTAATTTCCTTAAAATAAAATGGAAATAATCATTTGAAGAATTTTCAACACCAGCATGTTAACATGGTCTGGTTTCAGAGATGCACATGTAGGTGAAGCCCTAATTGTTTAATGATGATTTTTATTTTATTTTATTTATAATTGCAGAATGTTAAAATCCTAATCAAAATGTAAATATTCTGAATCAAGCAGTCCATACAAACAAAGAAACATCTATTTTCTCCCAATTGTTAATAGGCTTTTGTTTAAAAAAAAAAAAAACAAACCCAAAAACATGTCTCTTACTTTCTTTAAGGAAGTGCATTATCCAGTCACGTCCCCTGCTGATCTCCCCCCGCTGGGAAACCCTGACATCCTAGAAGGAGAAAATGATCTGACAGCCTTGAGTTTTCTCCACGAAGCTGCAGTGCTCCACAACCTCCGCGTGAGGTTCCTGCACTACAGCAGCATCTACACCTACTGTGGTGGGTAGCTTATTAAAACACACTGCTTAGAACCTTGCTGGGAAAAAAGGAATAGACTGATTTATAGTTGACTTATTTATAGACCTTTTTATACTCAGTAATTGTTGTTAGTACTGGTCTGGAGCAGATTTGGCTGGTCACTCAGCCTAGTCATGCAAGTATACCAGCATTCAAAACATAATATATGCAGTTTGCTTTCCATTTTGCTAAATTTAATTTCATGTAGAGTTCTTAAAATTTTAATGTCCCCATTAATGACACATTATGCAGTCTGGAAATAAATGAAAAGGACTGATTCCAGTGCATCCAAATATACTCTGTATTGAATTGGAGAGTGACTTGAAGAGTGTTCAGTCCAACTCTCCAGGGTGCCTGATTTGGATGAGCTGATTTGGATGTTCTTTAGATTTTCATCTTGACAAAATTGTCTCCACAACTTAAAAAAGTCACATTTAAAGACCTGCATCTTTTCTCCATGTAGGCTGGGAATTTACTGTCAGTGAAGCTCTTTTTACAGGGGATAAAGTTCATCTTTGCCTATTTTACACAAGATCATTACTGTTCTGTTTCAACTTCTCAAGACTTTTGTTGTAAACATTAGCCAGTAGCCAAATTACAGTAACGTGACTTCCTTCAGCCCAATGCTCTATCTATAATGGGCTGGTATACAAAGTATGTAGAGCTGTAAAGAATTCGATGTCTTTAAATATATATATATATATATATATATATATATATATATATGTATTATGTGTGTCTCGTGTGCTTCCAAATGTCTCTTGTAGGTATTGTTCTAGTGGCCTTAAACCCATATGAAGAGCTACCCATCTATGGAGAGGAGGTGATCGATGCGTACAGTGGGCAGGATAAGGCTGACATGGACCCTCATATCTTTTCTCTTGCTGAGGATGCATACCGCACCATGATCAGGTCAGGGATGAACAAGTGTCCGTGGACATTAACACTATAGTGCCAATAGCCCCTGTATCCACGATAGGGGTCATCAAGCCCACAAAGGGCCAAAGTAGCTGCAAGTTTTCTGAGTTGGCTTTTTTGGCATTGCTTGCATTACAGTTAAATTAACAGCCTTTAGCAGACGTAAATGTAAATCTTAATGAAGACAGAAACTATTAATAAATTTATTGCTGAAATGCGCAACCAGTGTGTTTAACAAGGGAGTCTGGAAGGAATATTTTAGCCTTTCATTTGTGATTTTACATCAAATTTACCAAAATCTGTGTATAGCTGACAACATCTCCCATCTGCAGAAAAAGAAGAGCAGGGTGTAACACAAAGACCAGACAATGTGAATGTTCACAAAATTAATGCTTGCTTTGCTTTGACTTTTCTAAAAAATGGTTTCCCTGAGGCGACCTTACAACGGTTTACACTTTTCACCGTAATGTTATACTCTCGGCTACATTTAGGGTAAGAAGGACATTGTGTAAATTAAATTTTTTGCCAAACCATCACAGTAACGACCGGCATCCCATAATAATAACAGTGTAAGTAAAAATGTTTAACTGTCACTCACAGGGAAGACAAGAACCAGTCGATTATCATTAGTGGTGAGTCCGGCTCTGGGAAGACAGTCTCTGCAAAGTTTACAATGCGCTATTTTGCTGTGGTTGGAGGAGCAGCCCAGCAAACCAGTGTGGAGGAGAAAGTATTGGCATCTAACCCTATCATGGAGGTAAGAGATTTAAAGTGCAGAACCCAATCTATGACCTTCCTTATAATTTGCTATAAGTAATCTAATTTCCTATGATTATGAATTATATGATTATAATGAATTTAACTTAAAGGTAATTTCCTTTTAATTAAATATGTGTAGTGTAATAATATTTTCTATATTTCAGGCTATTGGAAATGCTAAGACTGTTCGCAATGATAACAGCAGCAGGTTTGGGAAATACATTGAAATTGGCTTTGGATCCAAAGGAGACATAATTGGAGCAAACATGAGGACCTACCTGTTGGAGAAATCAAGAGTTGTTTTTCAGGTGCTCATTACATCATTGTATTATTCTGAAATATCTGCCCAGTTTTTCTAAACAATATTATTTAAAATGACTGAATGACTCCAGGCTCCAGACGAGAGAAACTATCATATCTTCTACCAGCTTTGCGCTTCCAGAGATCTACCAGAATTGAGAGGACTTAAACTTAGTAAGTTAAAGGCTTCTTTCAGCAGGAAGAGTCTGTTTGCATTTAAGAAGACTTCTTGATCAGTCATTGCTCTTGTTTCTAGCTTCCGCAGAGAACTTTCGATACACTAACCAAGGAATGGATATAAATATTCCAAGCATAGATGATGCCTTGGAGCTGGATCACACTCGTAATGCTTTAAACATTTTGGGTAAGACAGCTTTTCACACATATCATATGGATAGAAGCTCAATACATGTAAGTTACCTGTGGGATGTTCTGGGTCTTTACTGCAGGAGTTCAGCATGATCTGCAGATTGAGCTCTTTCAGATACTGGCAGCAGTTCTGCATCTTGGAAATGTAAACATTCAAGCCAGTGGAAGAGGAGGTGATCGCAGCTACATCAATGTATGTGCATAATTATTTAAATAGCTGCTGAATAGATCCAGATCAAACAGCTTGCAAACACAACACATCCAGTGTATTCTTATTACTTTGAAATGTGGGGCAGTAGTGGCCTACTGATGAGACTGGTCCTAGGAGTCCCAAACCAGCAGGTAAACCCATTGTAACCTAGAGAAAGGCATTGTGAATTTCGTGAAATTTAACTGTTTGAGATTTAAGGGCCATACACATCATCAAACTAAACCACACACCTGGAGGAAATCTAACAGAAATCAAAGGCAAATTCTGCTTGAAAGAATTGTCAATTGTCGTCCAGACAAATCTGATGTCTTTTTAAAGTGGTTGAATATTTTTCTAGTGCTTTATTTACTTCCATGTAGATAAAACACAATGACCTATATGTGAAACTTTGGTTCTGTTCTTATTATCAAACAAAGAAACAAATTACATAGGGATTCTCTAAGTGTTTGTGCTATGTGTGTTGGCAGGGAGATGACCGGTCGCTGGTGGTCTTCTCCAAACTGATGGGGGTGGAGGGCTCTCAGATGGCCCACTGGCTCTGTAACCAGCGATTAGCTGTGGGTGGAGAGATGATTGTGAAGGCCATGTCTGGCCAGCAAGCTAATGAGGCACGGGATGCTCTGGCTAAACATATTTATGGGCAGCTGTTTGCCTGGATTGTTCAGAGGCTGAATTCTGCTCTTCGGGCCAAGAGAGAGCACCCAAAGACATTTATAGGTGTGCTGGATATATATGGGTGAGGACACAAAGTTGGGTGGCTATGAAACAGGTTTACCTTCAAGCCCTTCCTTGTTATTTTTGCTGCATAGGTGGTAAGAAGGTTTTTTTCTTTCTTCCAAGATTTGAAACTTTTGACAGGAACAGCTTTGAGCAATTCTGCATCAATTACGCCAATGAGAAACTTCAGCAACAGTTCAATCGGGTAAGTTAAAGGATCAGTTAAAATAAATCATAAACCGTTTCCTCCTTACCCCTTGTGATGTCAGTTTGTGAAGATATGTTAGGTGTCCGCATTGGAGTCGCCACCTGTCTAGGGTGTTGCTTTGCCTTTCAAACACTGGGATAGTTTCCACCAAACCCCATGACCCTGGTTAGGATGGATGGAGGAATTATGGATGGATGTTAGGAGTCTGTAGTTTTTCTCCCTAAGTATTATGCCACACGATGCTAATGTGATTAACAAGTAAAAATGTATCTTATATTAAAACAGGTGAGCAGTATACACATTTACTTCAAACAATGCCACAAGGGTGTCTTTAGAACCACACATTTGATATCAAGACACAATGAATGACTTTATTTACAATAGTACATTACAGGTTCAAGGATGTTGATGCTGTTTTGGGCCATGCATTTTGTCTTTTTTTGTGTAAACTTTAACTATCTTTATTATAATATATTAAATATTTAATAAATGTATAATGAGAATATATTGTGTAAATAAATAAACTTTTATTGGTCAAACTATGGAAACTGTATTTCAAATGGACTGAAACAGGATCATTCAGTGAAACAATGTTGCTAACTGGTGTCTGTTGTTTCACCAGCATGTGTTTCAGCTGGAGCAGGAAGAGTATGTGCGGGAAGAGTTGCCCTGGAATCGAATTGAGTTCAGTGATAACCAGCCTTGTATCACCCTAATAGAGGGTTCCCTTGGCCTGCTGGATTTGTTGGATGAAGAATGCAGAGTAAGTTCTTCTAAGTCTGATGAGTCTATTATTCTTGCCACTATGACGAAGAGTAATCTAGGACAGATATACTTGCTTATAACTATTCAATGGATCCTCTATAAGTCTTGGGCACCCCTCACTGATTATCCTTCCTATGCACTTTTAATAGAAATCAACCACTGGATACCAGGAACACCCTACAAAACTTGCTGTTTTAGAGATGCCCTGCCATCTACCCATCACCAATTGGCCTTGGCCATAGTTGTTCAGACCTTTAAGCCCAATGCCCATTTTTTCAGATTCCACTGTATCAACTGTAAGAATGTATGGATCACTTGCTGCCTAATATAAAATATCCCATCCCTTGCTAGTTGTCAGTGTTTTTAATGTTTTTTTTTTTTTTAAATGCTTATTGACTAATTAAGAGATTCAAAGTTGAATGATCTGCAAAGGTCCCTGAAATATCTGCCTGTTGATTTTGATCCCAAAATTCTAGACTAGAATAAGTTCATGCACTGCTTGTTGCTACAAATAATAAAACAAAACAACCAGCAGGCATACTGAAACTACTAGTTTAATAGCATTGACTTAAACCATTACTTGGTGTGTTATGTTTATGTTTAGGTTCCGAAAGGCTCAGATGAAAACTGGGCACGGAAACTGTATGAGCAGCACTTGAACCAGAGCATCAATTTCCGCAAGCCACGTCTGTCAAACTCAGCCTTCATTATACTTCACTTTGCTGACATGGTCAGACATCTCATTCTAAGTCTTGATGATACTTCAAATAGCGGTCTGTATGTGGAACAAAAGAGTTTTAACATGTGCTTTACAAGGGCCCATATCACCAAAAACCATGCTCAAATTGCATGAAATCAGAAAACCAGTACTGTACAAAAACTCCTTTCTTCATTTTGGGCTTCCAAACTTTCTTGCATTGTACTGATGAAAAATTGTTCTCCCAGCTTCCTGCAGGACAAAGTTTTTTGCTGTCATTTTCAGTTCAGTTTCAGTGGATTGTTTTTTTTTCTGCTTATTAAGCTACACAGTGACCTACCTATGAATCATTTTAAGCAGAGCAAAGTCAGCCTGGGAATTTGCTTCAAGTGGCGAGAACTATTCATCATGCAAACACATAAGCATCCAAAATGAACATCAAGGAAAAAAGAAAAGAAAATCGTGGGATATAAGTCCTTTAATAATATGTTGGAAAAGAGAACTATAAAATCCTTTAGACAAGATGTGTTGTTTATATAATAGATTACCCTTTAATGAACATGAAATGTTGGAAAACAGTATGAGTCACTGTGTTAGCTTGTTTTTTGCAGTTATTCCATCATACGGTATTATGTTACTTTCTGTGTACTTATATTAATATTATATTTGTACTTAGAGCAAATATCAAACCGGGTTTCCCTGCAAGGTTTAGACAAGCAGTGTTGATGTCTTACATGAATGTAAGATGCCTTATTCCTTTGTTTCAGGTCCAGTATGAATGTGAAGGCTTTTTAGATAAGAACCGTGATAGAATATTTGAAGAACCCATCAAAATAATGAGAGCCAGTCAGGTACGGATATGGCCTTTATGTCAATTCTTTCTGGTATGTATTTGATAAAATGAATGCTAATATTCCAAATCAGATAAAAACTTAGGAAACACTTTCTGTCCTCTAGTCAGAATTGGTTGCTGAGTTGTTCCAGCAGCAGACGGCAGGGAGCTCACTTTCTGCCACCTCGCTACCTAATGGTGGTGTGTGCTCTGGAAAAAAAGCTCATCGTGAGCATAAACTGACTGTGGGCTTCCAGTTCCGTCAGTCCCTGCAGCTTCTGATGGACACATTGAACAGCACCACTCCTCATTACGTCCGCTGCATCAAGCCCAACGACCTCAAACAGGCTTTCCTGTGTGTGTGTGTGTGTGTGTGTGTGTGTGTGTGTGTGTATGTGTGTGTGTGTCTGGGCCTTAAGAGTAAGTGTGTGTTATGTACCTCTCTCTCTTCCTCTCAAGGTTTGATCCCAAGAGAGCAGTGCAGCAATTACGAGCTTGTGGCGTGTTGGAGACAATCCGCATTAGTGCTGCAGGCTACCCATCCAGGCAATGTCACCACCTCATATCTACAGTGGTGTTTGAACATTTATAAATGTTCCATATTTCTGCATAAATATGACAAAACCTGGTTAAACCAATAAGACAAAAATTATTTTAATAAAACACTACAATAGATTGGCTTTTTAGAGATTTAGAGCCTTTTGATAAGGCCAGTTATTTCCTGCCTCCTCCAGGTGGACATACGAGGAGTTCTTTGGCCGCTACAGAGTTCTCCTTCAAGGCTTGCCTGCTCATGATGATCTGCGAGTGTCCTGTCTGAAGGCGATCCCTACCCTTATCCTTGACCGTGAACAGTACTGCTTTGGTAAGACAAAGATTTTCTTCCGAGCAGGGCAGGTGGCAGTATTTGAGAAGCTGAGAGCTGAGAGGCTGCATGCAGCTGGAGTGCGGATCCAGAGTTGGGTGAGAGGTTGGATGCAGCACCGCCGGTACCTCAAGTTGCGCTGCGCCACTCTAACTCTGCAGAGACACGTCCGGGGAGCACTTGCTCGCAGGTGACGTGTTTGTGTGAGTGTGTGTTTTACTGTGTCTGTATGTGTGTGTGTGCATGTGTGTGTGTGTGTGTGTGCGTGTGTGTTTGTTCTTGCCTTGTAAATGAATATCAGTTTATTTGACTTGAAAGTGAACATTGCATAACAGCATAATGTGACTTTAGAATTAGTAACAAAAAGAATTAGAAACTAATAAGAAAATTAAACCTGCAATCCACAGAAAAAAAACAGCCCAGATCTTTGTCAGAGGAACTTTTTTTATGGTCATTCTCATAAACCAACATGTTGAATTTTTCACATGACTTTATGCTGAATAATATAAATGACCCTAGTTGTGTTGTTTTTAAGCCATCGATTTTTTGAGTGTCTTCTGTTATTTTTAGGTTGGCTTGGACTCTACGTTACACACGGGCTGTTCTGGTCATCCAGAAGACATACCGTATGGTGATGATACGGCAGTCCTATCTTGCCATTCGAGAGGCCACCATCACCATTCAGTCCTTTGCTAGGGGGATGCAGGCCCGCCGCACATACAGGCTGGTAAAGCCCAGTGGTCATTTCCTCTTGATTTATTGCTGAAGTTTATACAAAAGCTTGGATGTTTGTTACATTGTATCTTTCCTTTGTTTTTGTGTTGTTTGGTGGATTTCATATTGCAGCATCTAAAGTGCATCAGCTTGTTCACAAACTGATTATCACATGTATTAATATAAATACTGTGTAAATAAAACTATGTATTATCATTCCCATTAACTTTACTGAAAATTGAGACTGATGCAGTCTATACAACTCATGATCTTCTCAATAAAAATATTTATGTAAATATTTATGACAATATTTATTATATTTTATATATACAGTACTGTGCAAAGGTTTTAGGCAGATGTGGAAAAAATCCTGTAAACAAAGAATGCTTTCAGAAATGGAAGTGTTAATCATTTATTTTCATCAATCAACAAAATGCAGTGAATGAACAAAAGAGAAATCTAAATCAAATCAATATTTGGTGTGACCCCCCTTTGCCTTCAAAACAGCATCAATTCTTCTAGGTACACTTGCACACAGTTAACCTCAGATCTTCTGTGGATGTAGGCTTCCTCACGTCCTTCTGTCTCTTCATGTAATCCAGACACACTCGATGATGTTGAGATCAGGGCTCTGTGGGGGCCAGAAGAATTGATGCTGGTTTGAAGGCAAAAGGTAGTAACACCAAATATTGATCTGATTTAGATTTTTCTTTTGTTCGCTCAATTTGCATTTTGTAAATTGATCATTATTTGTATTTCTGAAAGCATTCTTTGTTTACAGCATTTTTTCCACACCTGCCTAAAACTTTTGCACAGTACTGTATATATATAACTTGGACAGCAGATATGATCAGTTAACTGACTGTAGTTTCTCTTGGGCTCCATTAAACCTTCATTTAGCTCATCCCCCTAAAGTCTCTTATATGTGAGACTGTATGTCTGGTTTAAAAAACCCTGTGTGTTGAAGCCCTGTCCTTCTTGCTGTGCAGCTGCTGGCAGAACGTGCCGCGGTCCGGTTGCAGGCCTGGGTGCGCTGTTGGTTGACTCGCTGCTGGTTCAGGCGTATGAGGGTTGCGGTGGTGCTGTTGCAATGCTGTGTGCGAAGGAGGGCGGCACGTAGGGAGCTGAAGAGGCTGAGGGCGGAAGCTCGATCAGTAGAGAAGTACAGAGAGCTGAACAAGGGCATGGAGGTGAAACTAATGCAACTGCAGCTGCGGGCTGACCAGCAGGTGAGGAGTGGCCTCCATGGATCAGCCTAGCTTATTTATTCAGCATGTCCCACAGATACACAATTGATTGACACCTATGAACTTTGGAGGCCAAGTCAACACACACATACACACATAAATAAATAAATAAATAAATAAATAAATATATATTTATTTATTTATTTATGTGTGTATGTGTGTGTGTGTGTGTGCGTGCATGTACTTTGTGCCTCAGGCAAAGGAAAGTGCATCTCTTCGGGAAGCTCTGAATGCTGAGCGTGAGGCTCATCGCACTGAAGTGGAGCAGCTCCGGTCTGCCCTGCTCAAACAGCAGAGGCAGCTCCAGGAACAGAGCAGTGTTGCTCCCTCTATCACTGCCAAGCAAGAGGAAGAAAGGAGGAGAGCTGAGGAGAGAGCAGCTCAGGAGATCCAGCGTCTTACACAGGTCATTGTGTCCACATCTGATAATGAGACACCTATCCAGCTTCATTCACTTAGTCATGTTGTTTCCTCTGTACTATAACTGACACATTTGCTCACCTGCTTTTTACCTTTAGGAGATGGAAGTTTTGAAAGTGGAGAGAGACTCTTTGGAAAAGGAGAGGGATAATCTAGCTACACGTTTATGGCAGGAAGCAGAAGCTCAAAATGGTGAAAAAATGTTCATTTGCACATTCCTATTTAATCTTCTTTTTTCCTTTCGCAAGTTTCACAGATACTTTTAATTTTAACTTTTAATCTGCTGTGACTCTTTGTTTTAGAGAGCAAGCAGCAGTCTGAGCTTCAGGCTGAAGCAGCAATACAGGCCGAACTAGACGAAGAAAGGAGGAGATATCAGGGCTTGTTGAGGGAGTTTACCCGCTTGGAGCAGAGATATGACAACCTGAGGGACATGAGCATGCTGCCTACTGCTGAGGTACTGCTATTGCTGGAGAGAAAGTGCATATAGTGGATCTGATTTTGTTCCCATTTCTGTCCTAGGAGGAATCTTACTTGCTCAGGTGAAAATGTCAATTTTCATTTTGCAGTGTATTTCGTCAGTGTCTGTTTTAATGTTTGCTGCAGCGTTTTCGTGGACACAGACGGACTGACTCTACTCAGAGCATGTCTTGGGAGACTCCTTCTCCCATCTCTCCCTCATTCAGCGGCCCACCTGACTTCTCCTTGCCTGAAGAGAGCAGGCGGATCAGTGTCACATCGCCTTTTGATAGGAGGCCCTGGAGCCCTGAGCCACCTCTGGTGAGACATGGTGTTATATTCCTGCTTAGACTGAGCTTGCCCACTTAGGAATCCATCTTAGAATGTGTGTCTGTATATATATATTTATAGATAGATACATAAATACATACATATACAATATTGTGCAAACATCTTTTAGCCACCTCATTTGTTTAGGTCAGCCTCAATATTGAAACGTTAATAACATTGGTCTCCTGGATTTGATTCGTTTTGAGCTGAGACGAGTCTTTGATTTCAGGTTGAATTTACATATTTATGTGTAGAATGCCTTAATGGAGGACCTAGGTGTGCCAAAGGATACAGCAGAGAGGATGCAAGGAGAGGACCTGCAACATGCATTTGATGCCGTTCGAGTGGCCAACAAGTCAGTCATCTTTCTTTTCTTTTTTTAATATGGCTTTTTTTTATTTAAATCATTGCTATTGCTTTTTTGTTGCAGTAAAATACATTCAAAATAAATTGTTTGGCAGTGGTGGACTGGTGTTTAGGGACTAGGATCAGAAAGTTGTGGGTTCGAATCCCAGACTAGTAGGTTGCCCTGAGGTACCCTTGAAAGGTACTGTTCCTATCAATGCTTCCCAGGCGCTTTAAATAGCTGTTCCATGCTGCATGGTGTGTATGAGTGCAATGCAGAGGAAGTATTTTGTTCTGTTTCACAATGACAATGACAATTAGTCACTCTCACTTTTGGTCATGTTTTAATTTTTTTGGGTGTAGTTGCTATTCGTGATGATAAGGACAAATAAGAGTTAAGTGTTTTGTGTGCATGTGTATGTATATGTGTATGTGTTGCTGCCCTTACGTGTGTATTCTTGTTTGTGATGTGATGTGTTGCAGGTTCCTGGAGAGACAGCTGTTTGCTCAGAGGGAAGAGTGGGAAAAAGAGAAAGCAGCTCTTAGCCTTCAGCTCCAGGAGGCCCAGGCTAGAAGAGTCCCAGGCAGCAAGGAGATGAAGGTGACCGACACCTCCCCTTCATCTAAAGCTGTACTCCATTTTCCACTACAGTTCAGTGACAACTCTCTGAGCTTTTTCATCTACAGACTCCCTTTGTAGTGCCTCACTCTGCATCAAAGCCTGTTCACGAGGCCCTGCCGTAATCTCTTTGTGGCTGTTTGTGTCTGTCTGTGTGTTTAGGATGTAATGGAGCAGATGGTGGTTCAGGAACAGGAGTGCTGCAGGCTGAAGAGGGAACTGAAGGAGCTGAAACACACAGTGACTCTCAGGAAAATTCTCTCTAATGCAGGTCTGTCATATACCATCAAAACTGGCATTTCTACATGTAGAAATATATACATGTCTTGTATAATATATCCCTGAAATGTATAACTTCTAGCCATTACTACTATTAAAAACTACATTTATAAACTCATGATAATATTGTAAAATGTGATAATACATCAGGTATTTATCATGAAATTATATTTTTACACTGGCTTGTATGTAGTTTTCAGTAATGTACTCAAACCTACTATTTTCAACATTTTTTTTCCATCATCACAAGCCACAATACGTTTAAACAGTTTAAAGCCTTTCCTATATCATTTGTAATTTTGTAAAGCTCTGGTGCTTGCTGTTTCTATTAATGGTCCTTGAGATGCTTTTAGAACTTAATTGGATTTCTCTTGTGCCAGTGAATTCAGTGGAAATTATTAGGAAAGGCACTCAACTGTGTGTAAGAGGTCTCACAGCTGAAAGTGCATGTTGGAGTAAAAACCAAGTCATTCAGTGCAGATTTGCTGTACACGTCATGCCTTTTGTTCCCTTTGATAAACATAGTACTGCCTACTATGTCATGAAAGAGTTACATTGTGAACATCACAGTGTGACTGTTCTCAACCCAGGTCTGACCGTGGCTGTGTCTCAGGAGCAGATGTCTTCTTCTATGCAACCGACTCCAGCACTTGCTGGACTATTGGAATGTAGGAAGAAAGATGAGAGCAGGCTTATGAAAAATCTCATCACAGGTGAGAACTTATTTTGCTGTCTCAACCCATCGGCCAGAGTCAAATTCCCAATCGTCTCTATGTGGAATTAGATAGTAAGGGCTGGAGGTTCTGTATTCTGCAGATGTTCGGGCTGAAGCAGCACTCTCTCTGGCCCCAGGCCTGGTAGCACAGATGCTCTTCCTGTGTGTGCGGCAGGCAGACTGCAGCAGGGATCACACTCGTGCCCGAGGCCTGTGTGTCGCTGCGTTGGGAGCCTTTAAAATAGCCCTGAAGGTAAAAAGCACAGATATGCTACAGTATTATTGAGGTCGCCAGGAGTTGCTTCATGTTGGGGCATTTTTTTTTACAGCAGATTAGAGTTGGCAGTTAAAAATGCTGTAAGACTGTTACTTTTGAAGTAAAAACACAATTCAGACAAAGAGGAATTCAAAGAAGAACTCATTGTCTCAGAATCTTTATATGGAACTGAATTGAATGTTAAGATATGGTGGCTTTACCTCGTGATGTTCATGGTGCAAATGATGCTATACAGGCCATAGACTAAGAAAAAGACTGTTTGTTTTACCAGAAGCACAGTGGTGATTTGGAAATGACAGCTCTGTGGCTGAAGAACGCCTGCATGCTCAAAGACCTGCTCACTCAGCACTCACCCACAAAGACCCTCGTTTCTGGGGAGGTATGGTAATGAACAGATTCCATGGTTTGAGTTCTGTGCAAATCTCCAGTGATTGTTAGTCATTTCAGACAAACATGCTGTTACTCATGGGCTTCTCAGTAGTCCTGTTCCAACGGACCTTGCATTAGTCTAATATTAGTACCTAGCAAAAGTCATGACTATGTGCTATGCTGGCATTGTAATTGATTATTAATGTACTTGTGTGACCATGACATCATTCGTTAATTTGAGAAAATGATACATTGCATTACAATTTCCCAAAGCTAATTAAGATACCTTGCAAATGACATTGCTAAATCTCCCCAGGTCACACAATCCAGCTTGTGTAGTATTTTGAACTTTTAAGAATGTCTCTTATTTGTGTCTGTGTAGGAAGAGGGGGCAGGTGAGGACATTTTCCCTTTGCAGCTGGAGCTGAGGGAGCAGGTGAGGGTGCTTAATGACTTGAGCATTCAGGCCTACCAGCAGCTGCTCTCCATCTCTGAAAGCCGCCTACAGCCCATCATCGGTATGACTTTCTCATCACGATTTCCATGCTTCCCTCGGTTGCACGTTTGACTTGTCTTTTGCAGCTTGCGTGGTGAAATGTGCATTCACCTTGAAGGTTCTATCCCATTGTACATTTATGCAGCCATAAAATGATCTTAAACTCTTGATAATTATTTTAGTACCCAAAGAGCTCTATAATGAAAATGTGAAAGCGTTAAGAAGTAGAAGCCCTAAGCTTTAAACAAGTTTGAAGGGTCTTCCTAGAATCTTAACAATCAACAAATATACAGTACTGTGCAAAGGTTTTAGGCAGGTGTGGAAAAAATGCTGTAAACAGTGCAGGGCAGCGGTGGCCTAGCGGTTAGGGCGTTAGCCACATGATCGGAGGATCGGGGGTTCAAACCCCTTCCCAATAGGTTGCCCTGAGGTACCCTTGAGCAAGGTACCGTCCCCATCACTGCTCCCCGGGCGCTTTCAATAGCTGCCCACTGCTGCACGGGTTTGAGTGTGCATGGGTAAAATGCAGAGGTCCAATTTCGTTGTGGTTCATGTGTGCTGTGCCGTGACCTCGCAATGACAAGGGTAGTCACTTTCACTTAAAAACAAAGAATGCTTTCAGAAATATAAATAATGATTGTTTATTTTTATCAATTTACAAAATGCAAAGTGAGCGAACAAAAGAAAAATCTAAATCAGATCAATATTTGGTGTTACAACCTTTTGCCTTCAAACCAGCATCAGTTCTTCTGGCCCCACAGAGCCCTGATCTCAACATCATCCAGTGTGTCTGGATTACATGAAGAGACAGAAGGATGTGAGGAAGCTACATCCACAGAAGATCTGTGGTTCGTTCTCCAAGATGTTTGGAACGACCTACCAGCCGAGTTCCTTCAAAAACTGCGTGCAAGTGTACCTAGAAGAATTGATGCTGTTTTGAAGGCAAAGGGTGGTCACACCAAATATTGATTTGATTTAGATTTCTCTTTTCTTCCTACACTGCATTTTGTTGATTGAGAATAAATGATAAACATTTCCATTTCTGAAAGCATTCTTTGTTTACAGCATTTTTTCCACACCTGCCTACAACTTTTGCACAGTACTATATATCATGTGTGTAAATGAGATGAAATATTTGAAGAAAAAAAAACCAAACAAACCCAAAATGGTTCTCCTGCATGCATGCCTTGGCTGATCAGCGACCCTTGGGATAAGGGCAAAAAGGCATAAATAGATTTTTTCAAATTATTGCGTGTACAATGTTAAAACACTCAACTTGATTGGTTATAAGTGCTGCTGAATCTTATTGTCCCTCCTCTGCCCAGTTCCAGCTGTGTTGGAGAGTGAGACCATCCCAGGGCTGTCTGGAGCAGTGGTAAAACTGGTTGCCTCTCGTAAGCGTGCAGGCTCTGACCCTCGACCACCGGGTTCTGCAGAAGTGGTCAGCATGGTGACTGTGCTTAGGGAGCTGGGGGCCCTGCATGCAGCGCTGGAGCGGCAGGCTCTTCCCCTGGTCCTGCTGGAACAGGCTTTCAGACAGCTTGCCCATCTTCTGGCTGCTACTGCCCTTAACAGCCTGCTGCTGCGGAAAGACATGTGCTGCTGCAACCGTGGCCTGCAGATCCGGTCAGAACAAAGCATTCTTCAGCAAAGCATTAATGCTGATTGTCTGCTGTATACACACGCTTGTGTGAATTTGAGCTAGAATTGAATATGAAGAGAAGTTCGTCATGGACACTTTGGGCTGAAATAGAGCTGTTTTTGTGGTTTATATTAGTAATGGAGAAATCTAGTGATTAGTAGTAAGCACTTTCTCCTCACAGCGAGATGATGCTAGGTTCAGTTCTCAAATGGGATGCTCTGGGCCCCTTCTGTGTGGAGTTTGCATGTTCACCCTGCATCTGGGTTTCCTCCTACCATCCAAAGACATGTTTGTCAGGTGGATTAGAGAGGCTAAATTGCCCCCAAGGTGTGAGTGTGTGTGTCTGCCCTGCGATGGACTAGCGACCTCTCCAGGGTGTTTCCCTGCCTTTCACCTCTTTTTATCTTTCTGAGGAAAAAATGTGTCAATATTTTTTAATAGATATAACGTGAGCTTGCTGGAGGAGTGGCTGCGGAGCCGAGGCTTGTGGACAGGAGGTGCTGCGACTGCTCTGGAGCCACTTATACAGGCAGCCCAGCTACTACAAATGAGCAAGAGGACAGAGGCGGATGGACGAGCCATAGTTGCAACCTGCAGGGCTCTGTCAAGCCAGCAGGTGGCGCTTATTATCTAATTATTGACAGGCTATTGTGATTACTTAATTAGAATAATTAAAAAGAAAAATATCTTGTCTTGCAGATAGTGAAGATTTTGACACAGTACACTCCACAGAGTGACACTGAAGAAAGAGTAACGCTTAATTTCATTCGTATTGTTCAGGTGAGAATACATTTGTTTCACCAGTTCTTAATGAAAGAGTTTGTGGAGTTTTAATGTGTTTTAGAGGATGGTGAAAGAGCTGCTTGTAATCTGTGGGTGTTTTAGGGTCTGCTGAAGGAGCGAGCAGATGGACAACCACCTCAGCTGCTGCTGGATGTTCGCAAGGTCTTCCCCGTTACATTCCCATACCTGCCACCTCCACCTGTCAATGCTGAGCAGCTGAACATCCCAGAGACTCTCAAGATCTCCTTTCTCCGCAAAGTCTGAGTGATGGCAAACCCCAGTAACCCAAAAAACCTTAGTAAATTTTCTGAATCTTCCTCAGAACCAAAAACCCTTACCATTTATGCATGTTTTTTGAGCTAATTCACCTTTAAATTTGAGAAATATCTTATTTTGATCACTAATAATAATGGTTTGAATGTGTGAGGGTGTTCAAGCTTACACGCATATCTTGTATGCAGGAGAAAAATTAAAATTATATAAAGAATATATTTTTAAATCTATATAATGTTATAACAGGTAACAGGAGCAATTGGCAGATCCTGCAAATATGACCCTTTTTATATTTGTTTTATTCATATTGTGCAGTCAGTATTTGTGCTGAGTTGTTTGAGCCAAAAAGACAGAACAAAAACCCTGTGAATGAATTTATAGCCATTTATTTAGTATTCATAACCATTTAAGTAGAAACACAGCAAAAATGCTATTAGTTTCACCTTCATCCCCATTAAGAACAATCATATTTAGAAAAACAAAAATTATAAACATCTGTGTATAAAAAAATCTCTCATGCTAGTACTCTGTATCACTACACATCAGTAATACATATTTATATATTCACAAGCCTTTCAAAAATAGAAAATAATACCCAAATATCAAAATAAATAAATCAATAAAAGACTACAATTGGAAATCACATCAAAGACACATGCTGGCACAAGAGAGATCTTTCCCAACATGCACTGCTTCTTATTTACAGGTCTGAAGTCTTAGTTTAAATCAGATAGCAGTGTATGTGTGTTGGTGTGAAAGCGTGACTTCTGTGCTTCTTTATAATTCGTTTACATGCTCACACTAAGTCTCCACAACTCATTTCTTTCTGATGTTCAGACATTCACTATATCTTGTACACGGCTTTAGATCCCTCCCTGCTGCAATTTTATTCAAAATTTTGAAATGTTTCTTCCAGAGTAGGAGCTCATAACTTTTCCAAACGTTTGTTCAAAGAATATTTAAATTCGGTTCAACATTCATTAGTCCTCTATCACCTGTAAAACATCAAACTGTCCCCTTTAAAAAATTTGAAAAAAGGTAGTATGTAAATTTGATGTAACTAATTTTCAATTTTGAACTATAAAAAAAAAAAATTAAAACAAAAAAACAACAGCAATGCCATTACAATAGACGATTTGTGCTAATAATCCACAATGTAAACAATACACGACTGTCATCTAGACCTAAATTTCAATGCATAGAGAGGTTAGACAAGGGCACATGGCATGACCATTTTAAACAGAAAGTATTCCGGGCCATGAGTTTTGACATCTCCAGAATGACGAGAACTCCAAAATGCCTGTGCTTCAGTTGAATGGCAGCACTTTCCAGCAAGGTTTTTAGAGGTCTCTGCAATAGTATAAGGAGCCTTGCTTAAGATTTTTAGAGATGCATCTCGGATAGCTGGAGAAAATGCTGAGATATTTCATGCTGGCAGGCTTTGCCCACCATCACCCACCCACCCCCCACAGAAAGACTACGGCCTCTTTAAAAGCTGTAATTTTTCTGTGCTCTCCAAAAATTGTGAGTGTTCTGGCTCTAAATGATCAGTTGCAGCAGACGTATTAATCAGGTTACACAAACATGGAGTGGGCTGCATTCACTTTGTGCTTTCCTACAAGTTGGACGGGTGGCAGAAATGATCTGAGGTTGCCATGGCAACAGCACTGGAACGATTCTGAATTGAAGATACTTTCCATATTCTTTCTATTGTGACTGCAGTGGCATGTAAGGGAGAAAAACTACATAATGAGTGAAATATATATAAAAAAAGAAAGATTAAATAAAAAAAAATAAAAAATGAAGTAAGCAAGCCTTTGAAGTTGCTTTCAGAGCAAGACTGCTGATGTTCACCAACAGGCAACACCGGTTTTCAAAAGAAGTCGCAGCACAACTTGCCTTTGCTAACAACACTGCGCCTTCTTTACAAAGTCTCAGTCATGCACTCGCAAGATAGACCGCACATGCAGGCCACACACGGTTGTACACAAAACAACTGATCTGAGCTCAGAGATTGGACAGGGTCGAGGAATGGCAGTGTGCTTTTAAGGAATATTTCACCCTAAAATGCTAATGTTGCTAATAATAAATGAGAGGTAGTAGAGGCTATGTAGCATTATGCAAGTAAGACCTTGATTTTGGTCAACAATCTTGGTAACGCTAGCTTTCATTTATTTTACCGTCATTAGCATTTAAGTGAAGTGCACAGAAAACTGAAATGACCCTTGCACTATTTGACACACATCTAGACATTTGATACATGCTTAGAAAAATGACAGCATTGCTTTCTCCTAATTGGCATTTTTACATGAGGGGTGTAAAGGAAATGTAGTCTATGTGTCTTTGTGAGATGTATTTGGTCCACTCTATACTGCAAGCCAGTGTATCACTTTAAGCTAATTTTCTTGTGCTTGATCTAAACGTTGCATAATTGAACCATAGGAGTTTTTGGCCCTAATAAAGAGTGCCTTTCAGTAGAAGAGGAGAAGAACATTCCATTGAGAGCAAAAGAGAAATACCCTGACATTGAAACACCTATCAGGAGGTGCAGGAATGATTAAAAAAATGAACAAGGCAGTTACAGTAAGTTTCCAAAGAGTCTCAGACATCATTAACAGACGTTAGGGGAAGAGGGCTCTGGGAAGGGGAGGCATCAATGGCACTACATGTAGCAACCCTGCGTTCACTCAGACTGTCATATCTCTGCTTCTTGCTTTTTCCAAATGCATTTGGAAAAATAACCAAAAAAATCAATTTACATCTTTCAAAGATAGACAATTTTATCTTTTTTATACTATATTGATAGAATATCTGCAATGTTAATATATTTTGTTTTTGTATTAATGACTAGATAAATGGTATTCTTCAAATACCTTCCAACAATGAGGTTTTGTATAATATGTACTTTAAAAATCAAGCACAACACAAACATCAAGTAATAAAGAGATACAAGGTTTTGGGCCTGTATCGTTTTAGATGCCAACTGCGCTTGTCAGACAAGCCCCATGGCAGGTTATAGCAGTGTTTTAGGCATTATTATCCAACGAAAAAAATGATTTTTGGTCCTTGTTGGGATCATAGGGGAATAATCAGCTCTGTGCAGAGTGTGTGTATTAGTGTAATAGTGTTAGTGCGTATTTAGGTGTCTGTGTTAGTGCAACACTTCAAGAAAAGAGAAGTGGGCAGTGATTTCACAAAGGTGCTAAGCTTTCTTTCCCTAATTGGCACCTGTGCTTAACTGCCTCTGCCCTCCTCAGCTGAGCGCTGGTCGGATTTGAGCTTGACAAACTCTTTGGCCACGTCATCATTGTTGCGCTGCGAGAGGATGCGTAGCACGGTCAGGCCTGTTTCATCCATATGAATACGCTTGCCGAGTGGGAGCCAGCAGGCAACACTGCCCCGTGCCGCCACGTCCTTCAGTTGCAGCACAGCCATGCCCACTGTGCGGTCCTCCCGAGCAAAGCAGTAGTCCTTCACACACACCTGCAGCTCATAACACTCCGGCCCCACTTCGTTGCTTAGCGTGCTGTTCAAAAGACGGTTTAATGTAGCTGTTTTCATAATAATAAACTTCAATGTTTTTATCAAATTGGGTGCAAATGTTCTGAAAATGCTGAATATTCTGAAATTGTAAGAAAAATTATTTTTCAGAAATATGCAGTGTTCCAAACCTTTAGTTGCTAAAAAAAGGGCAACGTATATATATATATTTCATTGTTAAATGAAAAAACAGCAAGCACAGTCCTACTATTTCCTTCACGAACCTAAGCTTACAATGAGCTTGATTTTTCCACATTCTTTTTGTTGTCTGCAACTTGATTTGAGCTGCTTTCTGAGGCACCAGTTGCAATCCTGGTAAAACAGTGTACAAACTAGAGGAACCTAGTAGATCCAGATATCTGACTTCATGACAATAGAAAGACAATTTTAAAAAAAATTGAAATTAAGGGGATTCCAGGTGGCTAGATAACAGTAAGATGAAAAAATTTATGTTAGGCATGCAAGAATAAATCTAGTCTACTGATTGTTTTCTAAAAATTATTGAATGGTTTATGTATTATTTATAAATAATGTAATACTCACAATGTAAATGTCTCATTATATTTCGGGGCCCAACTGTTGTTCTTTGATTTAGTGGCGTACTTCCTCTTCTTATCACTCAAATGGGGGCCGATGATGTAGACCTCTACGAAGGGGCGGAATATTCCTGATGTCTGCCACCTCAGGTCATTTGCAGCCACCACTAAAAAGAGAGTAAAATAATCTTTCTATTTATAATAATCAAAATAATCGTGTGTTACAACTGGATATTCTTTTACCTTTTAAATGAAGGAAATCCACTGTGAAGAGTTCCATCAGTATAAATCTAAAACTAACTGTGCAAAAACAAAGCCCAACATCAACATGAAATCACCACAAACCTTTGACTGTGACTTTGTGTTCACCAGTGTTGGGATGAGTAAAGATCTCCACATGAATGGACACCTCCCCCACTGCATCCTCTACACCGGAACCTAAGAAAATTTGGAAGAGAATCATACATCAGTCACTCACTTAAATGTCTACTCATTTGGCCTTCCTGGAAAACCGACCTCTACATGACCCTAGCAAATAAGACTTACAAGTTTTTCTGTAGTGTGCATATTCCTTGCAATGACTGAAAATAATGAAGTGGAGAGAATACTGTTGAATCAGCACTTGGGTCATGTTTAGCCAGAAGACACTCAAGTAAAGACGACACTGCCTTGCTCTATCTTAATGACTGACAGTGTTTTAGCTGTAGGTTACACTTTTTTAAAATGTTGTACAATAACTCTATACTTATCTCACAAAGCTAAAGCTTTTAGGAACATCCAAGAACTAGAATAATAATCCTTTAAAAAAAAGATCCTCACAAGTGTTGGGCTTTATTTTAGATACCGTATGAAGAATAAGGCATAAGATTTAAGGACATAAGCACTCACTAGCTGAAGCTTATTCGCATACAAACTAAGGTCAGATGCAGAGTCTCCAATGACATGTAACATCCAATATCCAAGTTGGTCATATGTTTCCTATAAAATGATCTGATTTGTTTTAACTGCTCACATGCCATGGAGGTCTGCACCAGGGGAGGGAAGTGGAGGCTCAACCACTCACTCCAGAAGAGGTAGAGCTTTAGCTCAAACACAGGCAGGGACATGCCAAACTGTGCCCACTGTCACTGCTCAAAGACAGACCAACCACTCCTAAGTGGGTCCTAGTTGCCCCTGCAAGGTGGATCTTATCGACATTCTGCTCGAGGGGACGCACTGTGCTGTATACATAGATGCATCAATGAACATAAGCAAAATATAACAGTCTTTATAGAAGAACAGAGTGGTACATCAAAAAAGCATTAGAACAACTATACTATTTTTTTCATTCTAACCAGTTACAGACTGAAGAGAAATCATGTTATCTATGGTCTGAGTTGATAACTTTCCACTGTTTTCATTTAAATCCAAATAAAATAAGTAATAATATAATTAACCAATTTGAACAACAATGAAATTTTCTTAAAAATACTGTACTAGCATTTTTTTTGTATTTCTTATCACTGACTGAAATTTTAGAATTCCATTGCATAATCAAGTTTTTTAAAAATAACGATAATGATGTATATTCCGCTGGTGCTACCCCTCCACCAGAATGTGTGTGGATGTGAAGAACCCCAAGACCCGCTGGGGTCTGCACTCCATGCTGCTGATGTTAGGAAAGGAGGGGAGAGGTGTCATGCAAACAGGTACTGTCTCAGGTTGTCTAGCAGAGGACAGTAAGGCTGTTCAACTCTTTATGCCCATGGACTCCAGGAGATCCATATCCATACATGCATAAAGAAATAAAAATTGTTACACACAAATTAAGATGCACGCACACACACACTAACACCCCAAAGTCTTTCTTCACTTAATTATCCTGCATATGTCAGTCTTCAGCTGACATCAAAATACATCTGCACACATTCACCTGAAGGCAAATGTACTGCTCCAAGTATTAAGCAGTTTCCCAGGGTTAAACCTGTCCTAGTATGCTGTGTCTGAGTGGATAGCTCTGTTTCACGCGCTGCATGACTGCTCAACTAACCCGTTTCAGCATGTATTTTTGACTCAGGAAAAGGTGAAATTGGTATTCATGAAAAAAGCAAATAACTATGAATAAACTTTTTGTATTAAGGTACTCTGTATTCAGTGAAAAGTGACTATTTGTCATCATGAAACAAAGCACGGAACACAGTGAAACAACAAAAATGCATCCTCTGCCCCCCACTGATGCCTAGACCTATGTATTGATTTCCTGGAACAAAAATTTAAATTAACATTAACCATTTTATCTGAGTAAGAAAACAAAATCAGCACACAGATACAGGACAATGTGAAGCGTCTCTCACACAGAATTAAGGAACTGATAGGACAGAAATACTTTGCTAGTTGCAGCTGCTTTCTAAGCCAAAGTAAAATTCTGTGGACCACTTTTTGTTTTCAGTAAAGGCAAACAATGCTGCCCAGTAAAAACACACAAGAGAAACAAATGTCAGCTTGATCTGGGACATTTTTAAGTGACTAACAGCCCTCTTCTGACTTCAAGGCCATGTACTGTACTCTAAGTGAGAGAGAGTCTAGCTTTACATGCATGATAAACTCATGCAGCAACATGAGTCTCAGCAGTGATGAGGTCCTAAGGGTCCTCAACGTCCAACAAGGGACCCCAGAATGCTGATGCAGACTGACACAGAGTGTCATCTGACTTCAGAGGCCTTTTCTCATTGGCTGAGGCCATGCAGTCACAACTCTTGTCAGCCTGGCTCTGTGAGGTTGAAAAGGGCCAACTGTGTCAATGTGGGAGTGAATGCTCTACAGAGGCAAACAGGACAGCTCCTGCCTCTGGACACAATGACTCAGTGCTCATTACTGTCAAAAAACAAAATCAAATCCAGGCTTCAAATAGATAAAAAACAAATGACTAAACAAGAAGGGTGTAAAAATTAATGAAGCCATTTTGATGCTCCATTCTAAAGGTTTAATTAATGCAAAAAATAAATGGTGTTTATTATTTCTATATAGCTCCTGGTGTGTTGCAGTCACGTGTTCAGTATTTCCAGGACAATTTCCATTTTTTTCAGAGAAGGGGTGAGAAATTACTTTTTAGGCATTTTCTCAGTTTTACAAGCAAAAAAAAACCCTGCTATTGTCTTTTAAATACCTTATTTAAACATACCTCATTAAATACCTTATTTAAATTTACCTTACTGATTACTAAACATTAAATGAAATAAAGCACCATCATCTTATTTGATGATGGTTTCCTTGCTTCACTAAAAAGCTCCAGCCTATTAAAACAGTGAACATTAACATTTGTGTATTCAGTATAATTAAAAATTATTTCTATACTAAAATAATGAATTAGTGTTGAAATTTGAGGGAAAAAAAAGGAACATTATCAAATTGATTTGTCCATGATTCACTGGTGGACAGAACCTGTAGACCAGAGTTCTCTCAGAGGAGCACAGAAAAGCAAAAAAAAAAAAAAAAAAACATTTCTCCTGAAGAGTCTCTCACTCATCTTACTTGCTCACTGGCACAGCTCGCCTGCCCCTCCTACACACACACACACACATAGACAGAACCCAAGCAGTCGTGACTCACGGCTTTCCCTTAGCACTGTGCACGTGCTTCTCTCATACTGCAGAAGTGTGTGTGCAGTCCTCATTCTCTGCCATTCAAAATCACACACTTCACTTTGGGCTTTCTTCCTTCTGTAGTGCCAGTATACATGTCCAACTGATGTATGTGCACTTACAGCAACTCAGTCCCAAGGTCTCTTACATGCACAAGGCGGTCAGGCTGACCCAGACTGCCTTTGTGGAAGAATAAGGGTGCTTGCAGGGCATGCGACTGTGCTGTTGAATGGGATGTGAATGATTTGACTGGGGAATGGTTTTTTTGGTGGGTCACTGACTGATTCTTGTAGACGTACCCTTCTCGGGGTACACATCCTCGCTATGGGTGAACCTCACCCCCTTCCCTCCATGAACTGGTGGAGAGGGAGGGGGAGGAGAACAGGAGGGAAGAAAAGGAGTGTTAGAAAACAGTGAGTGTAGAGAAAGGACACGAAAAAGAGAGAGAAAATGAGAAAATGTGTGTGAGAGAGAGAGAGAGAGAGAAAGGAAGACAAAAAGACAAAGAGCAATTCACAATTCACCAAGCAAAGAATTTCACTCAGTTGTTTTTAACATAAACACACACACATAAGTACACTGCCTTATCTCATTTGTATGAAATGTGCTCAAAGAAATGGAGGAGTGGCAATTATTTTAATTATGTTTCATATGATCATTCATTAAAATGTGCTTTCTGCCAGAGGCAATAAGAGCCGAACTGTGTCAGGCACAAGTACAATGACTACAATAATAAAAATAACACAGAGGAAATTAAAAATATGAGAGAGAGAGAGAGAGAGAGAGTGTGTGTGTGTGAGAGAGAGTAATTAAAACATTGCTAACCGAAACAAATCCATATGCAATTTGTGTACATAATTTATCAAAGGTCAATCTTCACCCAAGCCAAAGGGAGAAACGGCTGAATTCAATCAACTTTCAAAGCCAATTACAAAATGAGAGGGATAAGCTTTACCCTGTGTGTTCTGTGACTGGACGAAGGTCTTGATGAGCTTGTCAGTGGCCTGTGTGTAGAGTGACAAGGCGTAATGAAGAGACTGCAGGTCAGGACTCTTCTCCAAGAAGGTTTTCTTCAGACCAACTCCTCCAGCATGGAAATATTGCTGCAGCATAAAGCATTAGGGTAAGCTGGCTGGCTGACTGACCAGAGTGAACTCTACAGTTCACAGACCTAACTGCAGGACAACATATACACACACTGGATCATAGGAGCAATAAAGAAAACAACAGTCCTAAAGACAGTGATTTAAAGATTTGATTTAAATATCAGAATTGCCCTAAATATTAGGAAACAAAATATTGGATTCAGACCAATATGTTTATATCATGACCAAAATTAAGCTTGTAATTTTTTTTTTACCTTGATGGTATCAAGGGCCAACTCAATGACTGCACATTGCTTAGGTGATAAGGCCTTGGCCTCCTCACGCACCATGTGCTCCTAAAAAGGGAAAGTGAAAGTGACTATTCTTGTCAGTGTGAGGTCACAGCATATAGTGAACCACAACGAAATTGGACCTCTGCATTTAACCCATGCACTCAAACACTGTGCCGAAGGAGGTAGCTATAAAAGCGCCCGGGGAGCAGTGACGGGGATGTGTACCTTGCTCAAGGGTACCTCAGGGCAACCTACTGGTAAGGGGTTTGAACCCACAATCTTCCGATCCTGTGGCCAACTCCCTAACCACTAGGCCACCACTTCCAATGGCACACATAAGCAAACACGAACAGGGTCACATCATGTTCTTTAAATATATGAATGAGATTAATACAATCATACAATCATATATAATGCCTTGAAACCAATCAATACTGTATTACCTTTAGCTTGGAAAGCTGCCCAAGCTCCTTAGCTGCATTGAAGATCAGCTGGGTACCCTGAAGTAGGATGAAAAGAAAAGGCAAAACGAGAAAGCAAAAAGAGGGGAGGTGTCTTAGTGAGTTTATGGAGGTGAACAGTGCATAAAACAGAAATGCCACATAAAAGAGGTCAGCAACAGACAGCTGAAGAAGTCAGACACAAACATACATTCTAAAACACACGTGTACCCCCCCATACCCACACAGACCTAAAAGAGCTTTTTGCTCACATACACATGCGCACACACACACACACACACACACACCCTCCCACACATAGCCTTTAGAAAATGCAATGCAAGACTAGCTATGTACAGAAAACATGACTGACAGAACTGTACAGAGAAAGTTGAAAAGTCTGAAAAAACCATTAGGTTCACAGCCTGTGACAACACCTGGGTGATATATCAGGTATCTAGTACAGGGTGATACACTAGTAAGGATATATCACTTAGCGGAAAAAGGCATGTGCACCTTAGCATTGTGCCAGTGTCTACATGATAACACCTTATGACTTCCACTAAAAACACATTTAGTAAATATGCACAGAATGCAGCAAACTGCATACAACAGAAATAAACCTGTATTTCTAGGACCATAAAAAGGTAATAAAGGTAATTATCAAAACCAACATGGACTCTTAATGCACTGTCCATGGCTCCAAACCAGCTATAATGACAGCATGCACTTTCTGGTCTAGCTTAAAGAATTAAAATGCTGTGGGGAGCCTAAAGACCTGTATCATTCACTCAGCTATAGAACAGGGATGCTGGGATGGAAAGAGCTATGGCTAAGGGGAATGTGAGAAAGCAAGGGTAAGAAACCAGTTTGTTTCCATTAGTTTGGTTGCAGACAGGGGGCCGAGGTGACACAGAAGAAAGACATTCAGAAATGGAAAGAGAAAGAAAGACAGGACACATTGAACTAAAGGGGTATTAGTCCTTACATCACTGTGACAAGCAAGCTTCACCCTGCCCTGTAAAGAGAGGACAGCGTTATTAACTCCAGAAGTGCTTTGCCTTCTTCACATTGGCTGACTGACAGGGACTAACAGACTAACAGGCCAATCAAATTACCATCATTAAAATGTGCATAATACATCAGAAATCAAACTGCAAACAATAACATGAATGTCATTATTTTGAGATCACAGTCACATCATGACCAGTATAATTTCAAGTTAAATTCTTCTGGCTCTGGTGTGTTGTCAGGACATAGCTGACTCGGTGATACTTGAAATCACTGCAGCAAAACATAACATATGAAATAAGATATGAAAAGTGAAGTGTGGAATGATTATTAAAAAAAACAACAAATTATGCAATAAAGTAAATTTAAAATCCTCTTGTAAATGACTACAAGTCAGGAAAGCAACATGCTACTCAGAAAGAAAATGACAAAAATAAAAAAGCAAAACAAATAATTATATTGCATGTTTCAAAAGTGGAAAGCAAGATTTCTACAAGATTTCAAACCTGCCCAAATTATTCCCCAAAATCCACCCCACAGGTTACTCAAATTCTGAATTACAACAGAAAACAGAGTGATACACTGCCGTTTTAATGTTAACCACTTTCAAGTACACAATCAGAGACCAAATATCACAACAAGTTTGACAAAACAAAGTCTGCAAAGAGCACAGACTGGAAGGTCAGAATCAAGAGTTTGAGACGCAAGCAATGGACCGACAAAGGAAAGAAGGGTTCAAACAAGTGAGAGTGGGGGAGGGTGGCACCAACTACTGACCAAAACACCAAAGCCACCACCTGAGCCACCCAGGCTGGAAACCCGCCACGCAATGCAGGGGAGCAACAGGTGACAGTGGAAGCGTGTGAGAGAAAGAGAGGGAGAGAGAAAGAGAGAGTGTGCCACTTTCAGAAGAGAAAGTGAGGGTGAGAGAGGGATAAGGAGAAGAAAGGGGGTTTGAGGGGACTGTAGGAAGTGTGGAGGGCCACCAGATTGGAAGATTAGTTTGGGAAGGCCTTTCCAAGTCAACCAGGAATGCACCATGCTCCGGCTATTTCAACTGGAAATGAGAGGAGGACGGGGGAATGGAGAGAGTTGGTGAAAGAGAGAAAGAGACAGAAAGAGAGATGTGATTGACAGACGAGGACGTACAGGTTATGAGGGGAAGGGGTAGACTTTGCAGCCACATAGAGCAGAGGGAAAGGGGTTTGAGGGGACCCGGTACTGACGGACTGCAGGACAGACAGACGCACAGAGAGGAGTGCTGCCGTACTTACTATCATCTGTGGAGGAGGAGCGGGGGGGCGAGCGAGAATGTAATAATAACCAGAAAGAAGGGTCAGTGAAGAGCCCCACATCAAAAGAAAAGCATCAATACAACAGAAATGCCTTGAGAAGAGTAAAATGCCAGTTTCAGGTCTTCTGCATTACTGACTAAGTTCCAGTATTAAGGCTAGCATAAGAACATATCACATGGCTTGTGTTTAGCCATTAGCTTTTAAGAGGCCAACACAGGCCTGGAAATAATCTCAAAGGCTGAGGATTTGGAGAAACGACATGGGGCTCTTTTGTCAAAGCAAAACAAAACAAACAGAACAACACAAATAAGAACAGATGTATAAACACAAAGAAAAAAATCAGGCTGGTCTCTGATTCCATTGTCATGAGCATGTGATCTTTTAAAATTGTCATCAAGAACAGATCATGAAAACCCAGTTTGGAGAACAAAGAGCAGCCTTTAGTGGGTGCTAGGATGACGATGGTGCACTCTCTTGGCCCTTATTGATTGATTTTCAGGTAAATGGAAGAATTTTTGTAAGTGAGTGTTTTGGCCAGGGAACAAGGGACAATACTGGTGTATCTAAGTACCCATCGCTCTTCATCTTTGACAGTTTTCAGAATACAAACAGGAAAACATTATTCAATAACTGTTAAATGCTCACCTGATGTGTTTGATACCTACTTTGAAACTTTAAACATTTGAATAACTACATCTTTAACAGCTACTTCCAGTAAAAAAGGCTTTGTTCCATTAAAGCAGCAGGTAGGAAAGGATTCATTTGGGTCGACTCTCACCGTTTGGTCAGTAAGAGGTGGCAAAACGATGGTCTTCTCCATAGTGTTCATAACGAGTTTCCAGAGTTCCTTCAGAACCCGCTTCAGTACAGTCTTTTCACATATCTTAGCAAACAGCGACAGGCTAAGCAGTTGCAAAAAAGAGAAGAGCACAAGTGGAAAACAAAGCCAGAAGCCCACATGTAGCAAAGCATCTCACACAACAACTGGTAATCTAGGAAAAGGTCTTGGTATTTGAATGCTCACTTTCAGTGTTCTTTTTAAATTTACAAAATAATAAAGTTGGGGAAAGTAAAAAATAAACAATGCTCTTATGATATTTTGTTGCAGAGAAAACCTACTTGCTGTCCAGGAAGTCCATGATGGGTTGCAAAACATTGTCTGCATCCTGTGCAACGCTGCTGCAGGCACTAGCTGGAACATTGCCTGTGCCTTTCACTTGGCTGAGAATGTCTCCCATCTGCTTCACATTCTCTTCTATATTGGGCTGAAAACTGTAAATCAGAGGAAAAATTAAT
Organism: Hepsetus odoe; assembly: GCA_017165825.1. Classification (NCBI taxonomy): domain Eukaryota; kingdom Metazoa; phylum Chordata; class Actinopteri; order Characiformes; family Hepsetidae; genus Hepsetus; species Hepsetus odoe. The sequence continues at coordinate 19,895,423 of CM029380.1, forward strand.
CCTCAAGACTAAAAGGTCAAAGGTTAAAACTGAAGGCGAAAGGTCACTTAAAAGATAATAGTTGGTTCTTTTAAAGTTTTCTTTTTACATTGAAAATTCAGAAGTGATTCCTGTTCCTTCTGCTTGTTTTACTGGACAGACAGAAATAAAAATTACTCTTCAAAGGCTGAATAATTCACCTGGTAGCAAAGATCCTGGCCAGGTCATCCAAAACATTGTTGAGCTTGACCTGCAACTCTTTCAGGATATCACTGGCCTCAACATTCAGCTGAAACAGACAATAATCTTGCTGAAAATGTAGCTCATTTAGAAAGCACATGGACAGCTGTTTCTCCTGGTTATCTCACCATAACTAAACCAAGCATTAGAACATTTGATAATGACTCACATCTTTGCCCCCCATGGCCTCAAACATCTTTTCCAGCTGTACTCGGAGCTGCTGGATATTGTTGATCAGGATACAAGGCTGTGGAAAAAGGAAAATATGTTTGAAAGAGAACTAGAAAATAAATGAATCTTAAAAAAGCAACCAATTTCTTATTGACTAAATGTTCACTTTCAATATAAAAACAGATTCCTTGACAAGTTCAAATTCAAACTCTGAGCATACCTTTATAGCACCATCTTTTGCATTCTATAAATGAATAGAAAGGAAAAAGCATCATGAAAAGCAGACTGATGATAAAGAACAATATATAATCTACATACTAATATCAAAAAAGCATTTTAGACATATACCACTTTCTCCTTGGTACAGTGATTGGGGAAATCCCTGGAAATGATGTCAGCATATGAGAGCAAGACATTACTTATTGTCTGCAGAAAGAAAAGACATAAAAGACATAAATATGAGTATTGTGAAAACTATTAGATTAAAGGTTAAATGATCATGGCTCGCATAATATTGACCTTTGCAAATCTCTTCATGTAGTGGCCAACAATCTGAGGGTCAGGGCATTCCAACTTTTTAATGATCTCAAAGCTTTGGTTGAGCTGGGAAAAGACATCCACTACTGAGCAAGAGAAGAGAGCATGCTCTGATGTTTGCTGGTACTGTAGGGAGAGATAAAATAAAAACCACTGGTCAGCGGAAGTTTTGGAAGTGTTGCAGACAAAAAGACAGCAGGCCATTGGCGGCCAGATATCAGCAGGTGTGATTTCTCTTGTCTTGGAGTAATTGGGTTGAGGTGAGCCAGTGGTGACTCTCAAAAAAGCTGAAAAAAATGAAATGAAATGAAAGGTTCTCCTGTTGGAAGGGTAATGAGCTAAAACGACAGGGTGGCCAATTTTTCAAGCATTATTAATTGTCCTCTATCAGGGCAGGAGAGCTGTATCTCCTTTATCAGAAATTCTTGGGACACAATGTTTTTACATTGGCTTAGAAAATATGCATTTAATACAAGCTTTAATAGTAAATGCAGTGATAAAAATACTATATAAATTTATAAACATGCAAATAAGTATAAAAAATAAAAGCATGTTTAGCATGGAAGGACAATAAAAATCTTACTCCATCTTTTTTGTCTCTTTCCAGAGCTCCATGCAGAAAGTCACGAGAAACCTCCTCATTCTCATCAAGCCACTGGATGACAAAAGGCTCAAACCATCTGCAGATCAAAACAAAAGCTTCAGATTTTGAAGTATGGACACATCCATCTCCATCAACCACTTTCACATTTTTACTGTAAGAACAGTACTATGCTGCACCATTTGTGTTAATTACTCTGATCCATTGTCAATGGTCAGTTTCGGGCTAAATACTGATGGACTAAAGACCGCAGTGGGAAAGTGAGTGAAAATTACTCACGCTGGATACTCCGGCACTCGGCTCTTGAAGAAAGGCAGGTCTTTGCAGTACTCATTGTAGAGCCACTTTACTTTGAAATGCAGGTTCATATAATCAGCACTCTTACAGAGGCGGTTCTTTTCATGCTCTGAGAGTGGGAGAGGTGAAGACAATAGCACTTCATTACAGACCAGGTGGACACAAAGAAGGTGCGGCAATATCAATGCACAGCATGAGAGCTCAACTCAGTGTGAAAATTCTATTACACAGACTTTGGTATAAACAGAGCACTTTCTAAACTTCTTTAAACAATTATTTACATCCCCAAGTTAAAGCCAACAAGAGAGTCAGTTGGTACATGTAAGCATGATGAATGTTAGACTCACCCTCCATAGCATACTTCATATCCTGGGCAAACAGGTTCCACATGACCTCTGCACTTATCTTCCCAACATTTAGCTCCTGTGGGAACCTGAAATGATAGAAAAGTTAAATGTAACCATATTCAGTCATGAAATTAAGCGAAAAGTTCTCCAGAATCTGTTCAAGGAGTTCTCTAGAAAAAGCTAGATATGAATTTCTAGTCCTGGTACAGTGCAGGAAAAGTGGACAGCCTGAAGACTCACTGGTTAAGGCAAGGAGTATAAGAGTTCTTGTCCTCCTCAATGATGGACACGATGAGTGTGATCAGTTTGGACCAGAAGTCCAGGTTCTTGATACTTGGACCCTGTTCCTCTGGAGGAACCTCACCTTTCTTTGACTGTGTGTGAAGAATTTAAATTCATTATGAAACTTTGTTGCATCTAAGAGCTCAAACTCACTTTCTTTCTAAACCATAAAACCCTAAGAAATAGCTTGAACATAACCCAAGATACTCATCTGAGTCAACAAAAAAAACAAACAAATTGTGCTAGTTGCTAAAGGGCGAAATATGAAAATAAAAAAACACCCTCAGGTTCAAATGTTTAATTCAAAAGACATTTAATGTTTCTTGATACACCTGAAAAGAGCTTCCTGATGAACTTTACTGGTTGTATATCATCAGAGCTGTGCAATCATGACTCAGAGGCAACATCTGTTTCAGGAGCAAGCAAAATTGCTTCCCATTATAGTGGTAGCTCACCGGGTCAGTCTGGTATTCGCGGCTGTAGAGTTCGTGGCAGTTGTTAAAGATGTATTCATAAGTGGAGTTGAGGCAGGCCTTCACACAGTCTTTCACGACTTGGCTAGCACGAGGTGGGCTCTGTAGCTCTTGGACCTGAGGAAACCCATGGGTTTTATCCAGCTGAACTGACATTTTGTTAAAATGTGTTTTCCAAGGATGCTAAATCAGTGGGTAAAATTAGGTCCCCACTGATATGCTGTACTTAAAAAAATTCCCATTAGGCAGGGAGTGAGTTACCTTCATTCTAAAGAAAGTGATACTGGTCAGTAGGTCCACAGTTGACTTGAGGTCCTGCAGTCTTTCAGGGCTGCTGGCTGGGAAATTGTTCTGACAGTAAATAATAAGAAAACAAAAACATTAACAGTACACTCTCTGAAAGATCCACAAAGACAAATCTCAGGGGATAGATCACAGTCCCCATCATTCATTATCCTTTTCTGTATTAAATCTCTAATGTCCATCTTGTACTGCTCCAGTTATTTCATTACACTGTGAGCACTGCAAGGTCATGATCCTTATTCTTGAAATCAAACAATATAGAACACAATATAGAACTCCCTTGCGTACAGGGAACTCCATGCTAATCTGTCTGCTGTGGTTAAAACAAAGCCTTCAGAGAGGGAGAGAGGAGGGAGGGAGAGAGAGGCAGTGTGAGAGAGACAGAGAGAGAGAGAGAGATGCCCAAACTGAAACAGCATGAGTTACAAGGTCTGAAAGAGAGCAATAAAGAGATCATAAAAGAAAATTAAAGGACTCAGTACCCTATACATGGAAAGATCAATCCTCAGTGAGTTATGGAGTTGATCCAGAAGCTTGACAAATCGTTCTTTCTGTATGAAACATAAAACCCAGAAAACATTACAAACAATTCAATGCTCAATTTTCTTAAACTTCCTAAAGTTGCTTTTACAAGTTTACGTGTGTGTAGCTAAGCGACCCACCCCAAAATTGGAGGCAGCAAAGCGATCAGAGGCAGAGACGTTGTTGGTGGCCTGAGTAGTGTGGGCGTAGTAGGCATTGATGTTAGCCAGCAGAGTGCTCATCACAGCAGGCACTCCCGGACACATATATTTAGATGACAGACAGGCAAAGTGTCTAATGCAAGAAAAAAAAAAAACATTAAAACCAATCTTTCAATGGCTTTACTTCAGAGAAGCACTTCTCTTGAGTGTAAATGTCACTGATACAAATCTGAGGTTCATCATGACCATCAAAACAAATGCTAGATCAAAGGATCAATAAAATATATTATTTTATTAATAGGATTTGGACAGATGCTCACGTCATGGCTTGGTAAATAGATTCTACTCCATAACGCATAGCAAATTCATCCACAATCTCTTGTGGTGTTTCTTCAAAATAGACCTTCCAGGCATCATCACCCTTAGCATCAGGAATTTTCACCACGCCATTGTTCTGGAGGTCTGTTACATAGTGGAAGAGATTCTGCACATATAAAGAGATGGTGTTTACTAAGAGAGAGCAGCAAAATTTGCATTTCAGAGCAATTTAGATTTTACAATTAATTCTGGTTGGGACACTGAGTGAAGTGGCACACTAACCTCATGTAGGCAAGTGTACTGGACATGATAAGGAGCAACTGTCTCCTCTCCTTTGATCTCCACACTGATGTGCATACGGATGGCACCTGACACAGCAGACTTGTCCGTACGCTTGTCTGACCAAAGCAGCGACCAAAAAATACAAATATAAATATACAACCAATTTGACACCTACAATTCACTGTACTCTCTGTTAGGAGTAATCCTCAAGAGGGTTTATTTTGTGTTTCTATGGATTCAAGTGTTAGTCTAAGAACTGTAAAATGGTTTATAAAATATCAATCTTCATTCTTAAGTTCATTTTCAAAGACTGAATATCTCAGCCACACAGATGAAATTTCTTGACTCACCTAGGTTGTACCAGACATCCATCTCTCCGCTCAGTGTTCGCACCTCAATGATTGTTTGCCCCAGGAAGTCATCCGACTCTCGCTTAAACTTCTGCTTCACCCGTGATTTGATGTCATCATCCTCGTCCCAGACTCGCACTTTGATTCGATCTGAGGAATTGTGGCACTCACTGAAAGAAAAGATCAGATTCTGCCTGATTCATGTTATTTTATTTATAACCTGTTTATAACAAAGTGGCCTTAACTGAACCTGAAAGAGGTTCATTGCTTTTTCCCCTAACAGCTACGACTACTCCCTAGAAAAATCTAATAAATACAAATTTTAATCAAAATAAAAAGTTTTTATAAAATAAAAGAGAAAACACAGAATTTGCATAGATTTCAGTAGATGATTTGAATTTGGATTGTTAATAGTGAAGCCTGCTTGGCAAATGATCTCACTTACAAATTGAAGGACTCATCCCAGACAGGGTTTAGGTTGCCATAGATGGTCTTGGTCCTCTTCTTAGTTTTGCCAACCTGAACTGTAACGTAGGGGTCACTAGAGCCAGTCTTATCCTTAGCCTGGAGGCCCTGTGCACACAGCACTGTGGAGAGTATTAGATTTAGGGTGCAGCTCACATGCTGTTTTATATGACAAAATCTTTGGTTTAGTTCAGTAGAAACAGAAGTATTTTATTTGGGAAAATTATGTTGGGCATGTAACCATGCCATTTTCATCCTGTACTAATAAGTCAGGTCAGATTTTCACATTTCTAACCAGGATATACTGCTGAGAGGAACACTTTGGCTCCAGATTTAAACAATGCAAACTTCAGTCACTGCATATGCTGCCTTAAGACAAACAAACAAAAAGACCATTGTATGTTTTTCCAAGGTGATGTAGGGTGATTTTTAGACTTAAAGAAATAAAGTAGTAGACAGTTTGCTTTGCACAAGTCTCTTTTAAGTTCTCTGAACAAAATATTGTTCCCTCTCCAATGAGCTGTTCACGAGTGTAGATTTCTCTGCATTGCTATATTTGAGATAGCAAAACACCCACACGCTCATGCATAATGCTTAACGGTGGGTTGTTCTGCATAAAACACACTAAGCATATGCGCCTCTCCAATGTTTTGATCAAGAGGAATAGAGGTTTATATTCTTGTCTTATAAATGAATAAATGTATATTTTAATGAATAATTTCAAGCTAAACTGAGCCAAGGTTCAGAATGACAAAAGTATTTTACAAGATAATTCTCTTATTAGTCCAGCAAATACTCAAGGTCAGAGAAACTAGCTACACCATAAAATGAGCAACCACATGATAGCAGATGAATCAAACTATGTGACTCCTGACCTGTGATGCTGATCTTAGCTGACCACTTGGATGTTCCATCCAAGACACTTTGTTTGACCTGCTTCATCTGTGTGACGTGCGTGGTCTTAGGCACTCCAAACACATCCTGAATGAGCTCGAAGATTTCTGGTTTGTTCCTTTCTCGGATCTTCATGCGGTCCTTCAGCACCATAATAATATTTTGTGTGCGGTCTTCAGCGCCATGCTTAGAACTCTTCTCTGCTGCTCCTGAAAAAAAGAAATAAGAACATCTAAAACATCTAAAATATGAGTTTGATGAAAAAACATCTAAAATATGTTTTAGAATGCTGCAAATGACTTTACTGGCTTTCAGTGCCTCTTATTAGTGAGCTAAAACTAAAGCCAAGGCTGCATGCACTTGATTTAAGGAAAAATTTATGCTGCTCTCCACTGCCTAAAAGAAATAGAATAAACCTGTAATAAATGAAAAAAGGGGAGGGGGGGCTCTGTAAGCATTATATATTCCATATAATGAATTCCAGAATGAGGCCTTACTCTGTAAACAGTCAGCATTTAGCAGGTCCTGGCACTTCTCGTGGCATTTAACCCCACATTCAGTACAGCGCATGCCCTGCCGTGCAATGCCCCACAGCAGCCCCTCACACTCGTAGCAGTAGGTGGGGGTGGTCGCTGTCCACACCTCAAAGTTATGTGGTGTAGTGCAGGAAATGGGATAGATGAGCGCCTGGAGGGTCTTCTTATACACATGACTTTTCTGTATAAACCACAAGGCAATATAACAGATCAGAAAAAGGTAACCCAGAGAATGTTGGATATGGAAAGAAAAAAGGAGTGTATAGGCATACCAGCTCTTCATTGTTGAGAGTGCTTGAAGCCATAGCTGAGGTGATTCCAGCCTTTCGAGAGTTCTGGACAAGGGACTGAATGAAAAATTATATAAAATATATTGTACAATTACACATGATCTTTACTTATAATAAACTTACATGATCTTTACATATTAATTCAAACCACAAAATTGTGAAAAACTGCATATAATGCAATTTTCTGCAGTTTTTTTTTTTACTATAACAAAAACCACTATCCCATAAGAATACACTCACCATTGCCTGTTGAACATGGGATGCAAAGAAGGAAAAAAAGAAAATAGAAGTCAGAACATTTTTTGAAAAAAAAAAAAAAAAAAAAAAATACACTTTGTGAAGACATTTGGGAAATTGATGTAAACATAGCAAAAATGTGTGATTAAATTTGAACAAGCCCTAAAAAGTGCTTATATGATATCTAAATTCTGACAGAACAGAGTGAGGAGGAAGAGAGAAAAAAGAAAAAGTAAGAGGAAAAAAAGGAAAGAAGAGGATGTAAAGAGTGGGAGGAAAATGAGCAGAAGAGGTGAGAAGGGAGGCTGGTAATTTGTGTCCCAGATGAATGGTGTTTGACATGCATTTTAATCCCGTTCTTGTCAGCACTTGCTCCTGTCAGGCTGGCCTGCCACAGCTGACGGTATGCTGGATTAAAACAGACAAATGACTTGCCTATTTAGCAGAGTGTGCTAATTTTTCTCCCTCTTTAACAGGGATTTGGAGCGCTGCATAGAAAATGGTTCTGCTGCCTGCTCTGACACAGAGTGTCACAGGGTTCATGTCAAGAATGACCAGTTAAGAGTCATAAGTGTTCAGCTTGAGTCAACGCATTCACTCTGAGTCAGAAATTACAACCAAGAAAATTCAGTTTTAGACACAGGTGTTCAGTTGATGCAAGCTTGGCTGTGCACAGCACTTTAAATGTTTAGCAGACAGCGGTATAGGCCATATCTTGTACATTACTACCCTGGTCTTCTTTGATCATGGACATTAATAGTGAAATTATGGTCAGAGGAATAACTAAAGATCTAAAGCCTTCAGCTGGAATGATCAGATATCTTGCTGTTGCTTTTTGGAATAACATGTGAACCCTATGACTCCACCATGATGTGTGGTTACTTGATTTGAAGTAATAGTTAATTAAATTCATTTAATTTACTCATCATTTTAAATTCATCCATTTTTGTTTTTCTCCTGTCAAACATGATGTCTTTGTGTTCAATGTGTCACTGTGCTCTGCAGTAATATTTTGGTGAGGTAGAGCCTGGACAGATGTGACAACTTTGAGAAACAAAGTGGGAAGATAAATAAAGTAATGGTGTAACTATGCACATAATGGAAAAGAATAAAAGTAAGCGAAAGAGCAAAAGAGAGACAGGGCATCCTTCATTCACTCCATTTCATCTACCCTGAGTCAAACACAGACGGTAACAACTGTTTAGGAACTCCTGGAGGGACAGCCATACAGTCTCAATAAAACTAGAACAACAAGAGGTGGGATTTGGGCTGTAGAGACGGAAACAGGTGGAGAAGAAAGAATAAAGTAAAAATATCAAGCTCAGGAAGTAGGCCAAAGGGGGGAAACAAGGTAAAGAGGCAGAGTGTGCAGAGAACACAACTTTTTGTGAGGGAGTACAGTCATTATGAGCGAACAAAACTCATTTTTCAAAGTGGAAACCTGAGCTGAGTAAGTTCCATATTATTGTCAACCAAGAAATGAAGCATGGCTGAGCCTCAGCTGTTAAGATCGACCCATCTCTCTGATGGGCTTTATCTGTGATGAACTAGGCTATTAATATAACAACTCAGTTTGTGTGGAAACCAAGAGTTTAGCGAGAACACGGTTACTGAAAATGTGACTCACCAAATCTCGAACCAGCGGGATGGCCTTTCGTTTGCGAAGGTCTGGCATGCTGTCTATGCTGTACAAAGCTCCTCCAGGACTAAGCAAAGGCACAAGTAAAAATTATGAGATGCAATATTAGATAGCAAAAAAACATGAAAATCAGCAGTGCACGACAAAATGATCCTATTCCATTCATGGTATGGGATTTGTTATAACGTTAATCCTAGTATCATAAACATAAGCACAGAATACTCTGTGAGCAAACAGCACAGAATTAAAGCTTTTTTATTAAAATGTTACAGTCACAGTACTTCATCACCTCCCACTTTGTTGTCAGTTACTGTCTAAGTAAGCCCACTTTGTCCATTAGAGGCTAATATTGAAGGGACCAACAGTGTGTTAGGGGTATCTTTTAACCAAGCATGGAGATGATCTAATTTGATGCACTTCTGTTTTCTCTCAGATCACATTACCACAAGCTGTGGGCCATTTGGTACTGGTGTGTACGTATACTGGTGTGGGATAGAATGACGGTACACAATTGTAAACTAGTGCATGACACAGTTTTCACAGAAATTAGCAGCTGCAGAAATTACTGAAAATTTTTGTTCTACAAAAAAAACAAAAACAAACAAACAAAAAAAACAGTTAAGGACAGCCTTAGTGCCACATTTTATCCATATGTATGGAATGTTCTGCAATTTTTTTTCATCTCACTCACCCTGCTTGAAGAAACAGGGATGCCAGTCCAGGAGTTTCACCCCGGGCCTGCAGACAGCAAAAGCATAGGTCCAGATTCAGATATTTAGAATCCAACCAATTACCACTTCTTCTCTTTGCTAGACTATATTAAAATCCTCATTTGTTACAATTTGAAGCCTGCAGACTGTCATTTCATTGGGAACTCCTATTAGAGAAAACGACCATTGCCCTATTTGTGATAGGACCTAAAATGGGTCTGGAGATGTGCACATGCAACTCACTGAGGTCATGAATGGGCCTTGGGCATGATGAAGTCAAATCTGTGTGTCTGCTGTAACTTTATCTATTATCATAATTTAGTCATAAGTCCAAATTCATGTTTCATGTCCCAAGCTGAAGGAAGCATTTCGTCATCAGAGAGACTGCTTAGTGTAGCTCACATAGAGCACACCCACCTTTCTGACAGCTCATCCAGTCTTGGCCAATCAGGAGAGAGCAAGTCAATGGCTATAACACGAAACTGAAAGGAAAACATAAGAACAACACAAAGCAACGATGGTGGATGGGGGACAAACACAAATAAAGGGCAAACTAAAATTTCTAAAATAAAAAAATAATAACAGTGAACCAAATAACAGAATAACAGTGAACCAAATAACAAATAGCAAAGGATTTAAAGTAACAAAGAGAAAGATGGAAAGCACATGCTAGCAAGGGAATGAAAACAGAAAATTAAAAATCTGAGAGAAGTGAGAGAACTGAGGTGAAGGCTTGGAAAAAAACAGGCTTTCCTGCCTCCATCATCAAAGCGAAACAGAATGTTTCAGCCAAGGGAGTCAGAGCCATTATTTGGCTGGGGCATTGTCTCACTCACCTCTTGGAGTTGAAGGCGCACTCTGTTAAAGAGCCGTAACCAGTTAGCTTTTGCCCGCTCAGCAGGATCCACCGGCACATCATGTCTTGATACACTGGAAAACGAGAAGAAGATTATATCTAAACATTATATTACTCTAGACCTGGAGTACCTGACCTGGCATATTTGGCATATTTTCCTTACTTGAACATGACTGATTTGACCTACCAGCTAATTTACTAAATCTTGTGGATTAGTGTAGGAGCAAGGAAAATACTAACATGAGCAGAAACATTGCATAAGGATTTGAGTCAGTGCTCTACACAAGATATAAAACAATACAATAAAAACATGTCCAAAAAAGCTTCTCTCTCTCTGACTTGTGAATGGGTTGAACTATGGGTTCTAATTATTGTTTTCAAAACAATTTGTTATTTTTAATCATTATTATCAGTATCTGCAATTGACTGAAACATTTATCCAGGTTTTTTCTCTGCCTTTGAAAAGACAGCAGCCTCCTTGGTGAGTATAAATAGCTCAGATAATGGATGGATTGAGAAATCACCATGATCTACAATGTTATTTACCTTTCTGGGGGAGCCTCTATTTTTTCAGGCAGGACTTCAGGTGGTCGCTCAGTGGTTGAAAGATCAGCTGGAGTCTGGGACTCCTCTGTTGCCTTTGTTGCAGGTGTGGGAGGCACTGATGCAGGAGCAAAGGACTCCTGCTGAGAGTCCAGTGGCAGGATGGGGGGTTTGCTGAAGTCGTCAAAGCTCTGTTGCTTTGTTACAGACTCTGTGTGAGGTTCCATGGGCTGGAGAGGAGGCTGTGTTTGTGGGGGCTGTTGCTGCTGGTGCAGAGATGCCTGCTTTTCTAGAGGAGGCCGGGTGCTGGTGGCCTCTGGAGCCAACAAAGGAGCTGCACTAGTTGGGGTGGGTGTGTAGGGTGGCTCTTGGTCTTCGTTGAGGGTTCCATCCAGAGGGTACTCTTCTTCCTCTTCATAGACCATTCCCTCTTCCTCTTCCTCATAGGCATAATCCCCTTCCTCCTGCTCATAGATTTCCCCATCTTCATAAAGTGCACCTTCCTCTCCACCATCTTTTATGTAGCTGCCATCATCGCTGTAGACGCCCTGAGGCTCGTCAGGATCCCAGCCTGGGGAGTCCTTACCGTAGCTGACTGATGAGTGGCAGGAATGGTAGGAGTCATTCTCATCATAGAAGTCTCCAGAACCACGGAAGCTCTCACCATCTTCAGGCCCAAACTCCTCACTCAGCTGGGAACTGCCACGGCTAAGTTCACCTGATGAGGCGTAGCGACTGGAGCCTGTGGGGCTGGGGAGAAAGGGAGCAGTTAGACACAAGCAGGAGGGTAACCAAGAAAGCAGATGCTGTTAAGGTTTGTGCTGAATAGAGTGAGAGTGTGGGGGGAAGTGGGAGAACTGACAAAGAGGTAAAAGGTACATGTGTGTGTAGTACCGTCTATGCGTGTGTAGTACCGTCTATGCGTGTGTTAGTGTGTGAATGCATGAGAGGCATGGAAAAGTATTAAGACTAATTTAGAAGCACTGATCTTTAGAGAAAGTAACCTATAACACAAAAGAAACATGAGGAACAAGGAATAGTCAATAGTGATAAATCTGTCCACTTGAGGGTGAGTGAGGGAGAAAAGGAGAGAAAGACAGGAAGACAGGGAGAGACTCATTTCTACTTCAGTGATTATGGACCATCAGGTTCAACAACACTTAAGGGAAAGAGTTAACAGCTGAGGTGTTTAGCCAGCAGTGAACCAAACAGAGAAAAAAACATGAGAATCTTATACACCACCACACATAGCTAGTGAGCCTGCTCAGCAGTCATTCTGAATTTTTTTTCTTTTACACCTATTTGACATCTATTTCATCCTCAGACACGCACACAGCCACATACTCAAATTGAGTACTTCAATATCGTACTAACAAATTTTAGTACAAAAAGTGTGTTTCCTATGAAAAATGCATTGTATGTAGTTCAGAATCAACAGTTTTTAGAAATAATCTTATCGCCATATTTCTGGCAAAAAACAACTGCTTTATAAATAGGGATTTACAATTTAATTGCATTTTTGTATATTGTGTAAAACTATTAAAATCTTCTTCTTCTTTCGTTTGCTCCCGTTTAGGGGTCGCCATTTCTTCCTGCCCTCTGCATCCTTGTAAAACTATTAAAATACAAGCCTTAAATGGACAAATTATCTATGTTGTATCCAAGCTGTTCAAACTAATTGCTACCAGTTAAAAACAGTCACACCTAGGAGCTCAAGTATATAGACTTCTCATAAATCTAAAAATTACTTATCACTTCCCTTTTACAGGTAGTATTAACAAGCAAACAAAAAACATTTCTCACTGCTGCTCTCTTAATGTGCTATTGCACTGTTCAGTAGCTAGAACATTTGTTTCTTTTGTAAGACCCATAAAATGTGTCAATAAATATGTTCTTTTATTTGTTCCAAAGTTCTTGGCATGAAATAAACAGAAAAATCTAATTGTTGTGTGTAATTTACACTGTAATTAAATATATTATGTAAATGGTGAATCACACAGTGTGTAGTGTAAGAACACAGGGCACAGTACTTGAACAAAGACTGGTTCATTTTTCACAAAACAATTCTAACATCACTCTTCTCTGATACACCCCAATAATTACCAGAACAGAATAAAGAGGACGCTAGTGAACCCATAGATCATGCAGTAAAGCAAGCCCACTCCTGCCAAAGCCTGATCCATCTACACAGCTCTGCCAGCTGCCAGCCCTGGGCATGGGTTTTCTAGCAGCTCCAGCAGCTGTAATTACTGTAGCTGAAGTTAGACACACAGAATCATAGAGTGGCCCACTAACTCTGTCAGGCGTAGGACAAGCAAATAGCAGCCTACCAGCAGAAAACACACGTCATAGTCCTCAACTGTGCAACTCAAAACACTGAGCTGAACTGACATGGCACTAAACTCGGACTTCACAGCACAACAGACAGTGAAAAGAACCAGAAACATTTAAGGGCAAGGCACCACAAAATGTCACAACAGCCTCATCAAGTACACAGCAGTCTTAATACAGCATAAAAATATATAGAGAAAAAAGAGATACAGATACATGTATTTAAATAAATGTAAATATTTATATTAATATTAATGTAGAGAACGCATGTAAAAGAAGAGGGTTTGTGCGCATGCATGCAAGCACAGCTAGGACCACAGGACCAGACACGTCCATTTCCACGACATCATCACAGCGGTACGGAATCACAGGCTGGAGCAGGAGGAGGAAGAGAAAGGTGGAGGTAAGAGCTACAGAGACCCACCTATCGGAGAGCGAGTGCCTACTGTCTAAGGAGTACTGGCGGCTGGTCCGCCTGCTTGAGCCGGAAGCTGAATCGAGATCACTGCGGCCGTTGGTGGCAGAGTCTAAACTATCATAGCGTCTGGGAGCAGGGAAGGGGAGGGGACAAGGCAGGAAGAGGAGGAGCATGAGTCACGGCTTCCTTGCATCAGGCTTTGAAAGGACAGCCATAATGAACACAACATGGCCCAACGCAGCCTATGGTGGTTGGTTCACCAGGCTGCGTAATAACAAAATCTGTCTGATAGCACAAAAACAGTGTGTATCCATTCAGCAAAAGAAAATCACAATATGTTGTAAAACCACTTAAGGACCTTGCCTGGCAAAGACAGTGGGAGCCTGTATATATTTACGTATCCCAGCATGCAATGCAAGTGTAGGGGACAGCTGCTTTGATTTATCAAATGGACAGAAGACGGGTGCTCATTTTGGAGAGGGGCAAAATGAGCATTTATGGAGAAACGCAGACTCAGACATGTTTCCGGTATTCGAGTCAATGGAGGGGGCCATTGAGCACCAATGGTATGTATACAATGACAAGTCCAAGGGCTTGTATACAGGGACCAACGAAAACTCTGAGAAAGTTGACAAGGATTAAGTGTTTTCATAGGTACACATAATGAAACTCAAGTAAATACCAATGGGGAAAGAATAATGACCTACACTCTATTCCAGTTTGGTAGTGGAATGAGAGGTGCTCGTGTTGCTTACCTCATGGCCCTCTGATTGTCGTAGTCATACTCATGCATCTCATCATAGCGGGAGCTGTGGTGAATATGTCGAATGGGGTACTGGTGCATGGATGCATTAGGCTGGGATGTGGTGTAAAAGGGAGGAGGGATGCTGTTACTAGTTTCACTGCGGTAATCACTGTCTCTGTCATCGACTGCACTATCGGGATCATCATCTAGAGGCCAAAACATAGTTCATAGTTAATAATAGGTAATATTTAAGCTCTTACTGTAGACATGAACATTCAAGTCAATTGTACATAATTCTATAACAACAGAATTGGGATCCTAGTTCAGAACACTATCACTACTTTAAGAAATTAGCATGATATCTGAGCACTATGCAACAATATGATATGAACAAAACTCGCTTTTGGGTGCCTATATGTCCAACAAAATCAAAAGACGCTTACTTTGCTGGTCCCCCCACAGGCTCCAGTTACCTACAAAAGAAATTAAGAGATCAGCTGTAGATCGCAAGGTCAATTATGAAAACACTGCTTACCTCTCTGAGACCATTAATAAGCAGAGGTTTCATAAATCTAGATAGAGAATCTATGCCAGAAGTGACATGAGTGTAAAACTGGAAATTAACAGAGATGGAGAGTGACTTTGCTGCTGCAGACTAACTGTTATCTGGGGAATATGTTAGCATCAAATTCTAATCCGAGCTATCACTCAAAAGCTTTCGCTCAGGTGTTCTTTCTTGAAATATTAGCAAATATTACAACATCTTTTTTGGACTTTGATGTAACATAGCCCAAATAACCTCCTACCTGCCATTGAACTTGATTATTGATTTTATATGTAATGATTGTCTGTGCTTGTGAATGTGAATTTGAGGGCTTGGGCATACTCACAGCATTGTGTTGATGGAACTGGAAGTGGTCTCTCAGGCTCTTCCTGGTAAGAGTACTGTAAAGTCAATAAACAGTACACATTCAATAAAAGACCCTAACAAATGAAGTAATGACAAGCGTTTTTAATATTCTTCATGTCAACGAAACAGCAATGGAGAGGTCCAGTGGGATGAGGAGAAAGGTAATAAAGCCATTGCTCACTTAGGGTGTCTGAGTGACAGACTTTCTCAATTAAAGATCGCTCTGCCCTTCTGGTGCAGTGCAAGAGGAGAAATTGAGAAACGAGATAACTCACATCTTGGTCCCTCATGGCATTTAGCTGCTCTAGTTTCTTGGCCCAGTAGCGAGCCTCCTCCTCTGGAATGTCTAAAATCACAGTTTTCTTGGTTACATGAAGCAGTTTTGGGTCACACAGCCAGTTGAAATTAGGGTGCAGTGAGTTTACCTAATGGTAGCTCGAAGCGGGTGTCCAGAAGCACACGATGGAAGGTTGGATCTTTGGTGCCACAAATCTCATTTTCAGCCATAATGACTTGGGAGTCTAATGTCAGCCATTGTCCTGGTCCTTCCTTTATAAAAAAAAACCAAAAAAACAAAAAAAAATACAACAAAAAAAAACAAAACAAAACAAAACAAAACAAAAAAAACAGTATTAGTAAGTGTTGTCATTTCCAGAGTGGATAGGGAGGGATTAACAAACCTTGGATTAATCTTATCAGCAAAGTAACAAGACCTTGTGTGGCCCAGGGATATCATGGGACCAAAGCTGATCTGAAGATCAATTTTTTTGTCTGCAAAAATATCTGGGGGTAATTTAAAACAAAGAAATTAAATGCCAACTGGCCAGATTCTGAATGTGTATGCCTCCAGAGGGTAAGCAGTGCTACGGGCTGTTGGGGGCAAGCAGGCCATCTGCGCAGTACCTCATTGCACTGGCGAATGCTCCGCAAAGGGATCCACAGGGTGCCCACCATGGTGTCCCAGATCAGGCCTTTGTTCCAAACCTCTACCGTTAGTCCCAGATCTAGCCTGTTAATCTCACTGAGGGAGAAAACAAGAAAGGAAAATGAAGTGAGATCTGGGATATGGCCGCAAAGAACACATAAATGTCTGAATTGTCATGTAAACTATCCATTTTGTGCCTTAAACTGAGGGATTATTCCTGTAAAATAGTGGGTGATAGATACCATAAAAGCTGGATGCAAAGACAGCACACAGAAAAGTATGGAGCATGGTGCACAATATATTAAAGTGGAAAAGTAATGAAAAGCAAAGGAGATGCTTTCAGTCACATCGGGGTAGCTGAATTAGCTTTTTGAAATGAATAAACTTTTTGAATGAATAAACTTTAGAAACAGAGAAAGTAAAAAGTTATTCCAACTTGTGTTATTTGACAATTGTCCAAATAAAACTTTCAAGTGCAACACATATAAATCCTCAAATAAAATTCTAAATCTTTTAAAATCAATGCCAGGCAACATCTAAGCATTAGAGACCAAAGCCATTAGAGAACTGTGCCACTACCTAGGGAGCTTCTGTTGCATGTTACCTAAGAAAACAACATCAGTCCCTTCAGGTCCCAGGAAGTTTTGACTATGCAGAAGTTTAAAAACTGATGTTTAGTAAGGCTGTAAAATGAACACAAGCTCTCAATGGAACATAGTATATAACACAATATATTGTGGATATATTGATAAAAGCACGAGTGTTACTTACAACATGAAGTCCTGTTCCCAACAAGGCTGAATGCCTCGTACAGCAATGGTGGTACTCTTTACATTCTGTACCTTAAGTGTCACATAGGTGTTGAATTTCTCTGTAACAAACAAACACATTTATAAATGACCCTAATAAACAGGAAAACAAGCTGTAATAATACAAAGTTCATAAAGGCAAACATATTGATGATCCCACCTTGTGGTCCATCTAGCTTCGCTTTTTTTACTGTAAAAAAGAGAAAGATTGAAGAGTTCAGAATAAGCAATCATTTAAATTAGGGTCGATCAACATATTAATTTGGCATTATCATCATTTTTAAAAACATTGCTGCATCCAGAGTTGGGTGCATTTACTTAAGTCAAATAACTGTACTTCTCTAATTATTTTAAATGATAGTACTTTCCCCTCAAACCGATTTGTTAAGAAAGAAAATTAATTTTTCATTTACTTTTAGGATCTATTTCAGTTTTCTTTTGCAATTTAGTTAATTAATGCTACATGGGTGACAGCATCACTGCTGCTTGCCCATCGTTTTGACCTGGTGCTTTCATAGTCCTGTTTTTTTCCACTCAATCAGTTCAACTTGGAGGAAAATAAAAGTACATGCAATGATCTTTATAAAGATTGAAAGGTCCAGACTAAATGGGCTCCCTGAATGAGACAGGAGAATTGCTGTCACTTGTGCTTTGTGGATCTCGGAAGATGCAACTTTTTTCAAGACATACAGACGTCACTGTGTCCATTCATAATTCATGAAGAGCCATGCAACATGGATGGCATGCTTCAGAGTTAATATGACATTAAAATTCAAAGGTCTTATCTTAATGCCCTACTCTAACCATTCACTTTAGAAATCCAGAGCTAAAAAGGCTGAGCTGTCTTTTATTAATCTATCAGGTTGCTTTAATGTATGCAAAAACACATTTCTGACTCATAAAACTGCAGACATCTGTAATGACATCAAATACAGTTACAACTCATGTAGTTCATGAAATTAGGGAGAGTTGGGTCTCTTCAGGCAACAGATTCAAATGTACAAGCAGCGAACAGATATCAGCCACCATAATCACTGATTAAACACTTAACAATTAAAGTCAATTAATGGACAATATGGGCTTCAGGACTTCATATTTCTCCTGATCCGGCAGCCTGCCTCCCCTCTACCCCCACCCGCCACGTGGCTTCCGTACACGTGCACTCCCTCTCCTTCTCTTCCGCTTGCGCTCCAGTTAATCTGTGGGAGCTGATGCTAAAAATAACATGCATGCTTCAGTGGGACAAAGACTGGGAGGGGGCAGAGGGATCTCCCATTAAAAATCCACCTTCAGCACAAACCATGGACTGACTCAACACACAGACCCTCAAGGGGGCAGAGGAGAAATCTCAAACTAATTATTATTGGAATTTTAAAAAGGTAATGTAACCATATAGGGCTTTAATAACCATGTTATTTGACTAATAGGAAAATAACCCTAACTCAGCATACATGAAGAATATTTCTGTTTAAAGAAATCTCAAAATGAAGACCAAAAAGGCAAGATGGATGACAGTCTATAGTGCCAGGTTCTATTCATCATAAACTCTGAAGAGCAGATTAGAAAGAGTGAAAGATTGAAAAATTATCTACATCCTGAAGAGTGTCTCAGAAAGAGTGAAAAATGATCTATGATAACCTTTACTGTATTAACAGTTAAAGATTACCAGGAATATAATGTCCGAAGGCTGCAGTGCTGTGTAGCATAACTAATCTTAAGGCTTGTTAAAGCAATATTTTTAGTTCAAATCACCATTATTTACATTTCCTTACATTGACTGAGAATGGCAAGAATTAAACAAGTATTTCGCATCATGAAGATTTTTATGAGTAGCAATCTAAAGAAGACTATACATAATTTCCTCAATTACATCTCAACGTGAAGCTTGTAGATAAATAATACATGGCCATTGCTGCAAGGTCTGCTGAGTAATTGAGCAATCAATAATATGAGCGTTTGACAATTTATCCCTGGGCAAACATTCATAAAACACTGTAGCTTTGATGAACTCAACATAAAATCTATAATCATCCTTTTAAAATGCATAGTATTTTTAAAATGCAGGCTACAGTATAATATACCACCCACCCCCACACACACACACACACACCCCTCTCCAAATAACCATGATCATTTTAGCCTGGTCTATGGAATATAGACCAGGCTGTAATTATAAAATATTTTTATAATTACACAGAACACAATTACTAAAAGGTTCATCATCATATCTGCCCTTTTAATAATTTATTACATGAACATATTATTGCATGAACAGAACTTGTAGATTTTTGCTCCAAACATAGTATTCCTATTAGGCTGATTTGTGTTGCAGTTTAATGACATAAATAATGTGTGGCATGAGAGTCCATGGGAATATGAATGCTCCTTAGACATAAAATACAGAATTATGCAGCTGATTTTTCATTTAATAATTGCTGGAGTGTTCTATGAATTCACCCCCACCCCCCCAAGCTTAGGCATAGGTTCATAGGCATTTTTGAAAAGACAACAAATCTTGCCAAATTCATGACTATTGCACCAAAGTCACAACTTTAAAAGTGTTTACACAGAAGGAGGACTTTGGAAAAAGCAACAAACTACCAAATCCGAAACAGAAAAATGAAAACGGCAAATGAACATAAGACTCTGAA
This sequence comes from Hepsetus odoe, assembly GCA_017165825.1. NCBI lineage: Eukaryota > Metazoa > Chordata > Actinopteri > Characiformes > Hepsetidae > Hepsetus > Hepsetus odoe. The sequence goes on from CM029380.1 coordinate 19,915,245, forward strand.
TATACATAACCATCCAATGGACCCATCAAGCCACTGTGCATCTGCCCAGGTTATTAAAACAACTGCCAAGAATCTATCCAGGCTCTATGACACACACCCACACTCCCACTGTCGTTCTTGGATGTCAGTGTTGGAAACTGTGCCTGGTTCATTCCAGATTGGTGGCAGACACGCTGCGGACATGAAGCAATGTGGGTGAGCATGCAAATGCAACTCAGTATGTAAGAGATTTGAGGCTTTTACTGCTGTGAAACGTGCATTAATGTGTTCATGCCTGTTCTCTCTGTAAAAGGCTAAACCCAAATTATGCAAGTAGATAAACTTGGGGAAGCAATGACCCACGTCCTTAAACCCACATGTCATCCACTGCTAAATGAAATGGCAGGTTAGATCAGCATCAGTGCATGTCAGAGTGTCAGGAGTGTGGCATGAATGACTGACAGACTGACAACCGAGTGTGGTTCATCAATGCATGAAATCTATTTGCACATTTGGAACACTGAGCATAACAAAGCCCCGATTTGCAGTTAAAGTAATCGACAGCGAGCTCTCAGCACAATGTGGACCAACATGCTTGACGCTGGCTGTCTTTTCACACCTTTTACAGGAGATATAAGCTATTCCGATGGCAAGGTATGAATTGGTCCTTAATTATTGAGTGTGATAATGTCTATTTTTAGAAATGAAAAGCTTTAAAGCCTTCAAACAGGGCAGATGTGCCCAGATGTGAAGGGGAACACGCCCCTAAATGCCTGAGAGACAGAACTCCAATTTGCTCTGCTGTTAACACAGCTTTAAGCACGGACTTTGGACAGACTAGGATGCAAAATCGTGGCTATAAATCAAAGAAATCGCCTCAGTTCTCACATCCGGGTAATGTGAAATTTAAACGTCCACTTCTGGTCAATTCAGCCCTACAAGTCACTGCTCGGCGAAGACTGTCACACCTCTCCAATGTAGACACATACCGAGGTCTGCTCTCAGAAATGACAACCAGCTGCTGGTCCTCACACTCCCACCCCTCACCTACCTCCAACACACAGCAGTGACATCTCTTCCCGCGGGTATTAGAGCTGCGGCCGGCTGCGTACCTTCGTCTCCGTGTCTCTTCAGGTAAGGAGGAGAAATAACCGTTAATCAGGCGCTGAGTGACCAACCTCTTCGATTTAGACACGGACTCAGCCCCACATGTAACAACAGCAAGAGAGTGTATTTCTATCCTCCCGGCTCGAATGGCTTTCGGGCGGGTTTACGGACCACAGAGAGCTGTTTCCGACCGAAAATGAGATGAAAATTGCTGTCTCCTCAGCTCCTCGCTTGCCGACGCTCGGCCATCTTGTTCAGCGCGGCCGTTACGAGCGGAGAGAACGTTACTACTGTGACGTCAGTAAAAATCTCAGCACGAGCGACGCCCGCGGCCACGTGACCACACTGGCCGCTCCCTGTGCATTATTATAACCTGTACAATAATCTCCTAAATATGGAAAATTGCAATAATTTGACTAGTAATAACGTAACTTCTCATAATCTCGGTTACTAAACACCATCACCAACACTACTACGAATAGTAACCATACTAGCAGTAGCAGTAATAATATACTGATGGCAATAATAACAGTAATAACAATAGTAATAATAATAATTTTCCAATTGGATGGGATGGATGGGTCATAGAAGTGAAATAACTGATGGATAAACGTGAAATCATGTATTAACAATAATTATCAAACGCTATGCACTTTGAAAAGGATTTAAGGATCATTCACAAATATTCTGGGTTTTGCTCCCAGACACAGCATTTACTGTTTTTTATTTCTGAGATGAACTTTTGACCTGTCCAGTGTGCTCGGATATGCCTTAAAGTTTAGGCTTTAGGATGTTGGGAGAAGATAGTGGATGGAATAGTTTATGATGAAGGGAAAGGTCTTCACATTGAAAAGCTGGGAATGGTCTCAGGCTGTAGAGGCCCAGTGCCTCCCCCTGCTGCATATGAAGTTTCTGTACAGTTAGTCAGGCAGCCCAGCACTGCACAGTGTGCATTTTTCCAGTTTAGGAACACCTGGTTTGGTTCATAAAGGACTCAAAGCCAAATAGTGCTGAATGATGCAGAACTGGATTTGAGCAACTTTGGTGCAAACGGGATAGAGACGTCAAATTTTCTTACTTTTTATGAGTAGACTCTAACAATGCTCCGTTTGGAAAGGACACTTAAATACAGACCTTTTAAAATCTTTATTGTTTGACATCAACAGTCTCAGATTACATTTTAAAAATATTTATTGACAACCCAAGTCTCTTTTGTCCATATTTTATAACAATTAATCCATAAACATCAAAAAATTTATAATTTTATTTGATTCATTTTGTATATTGTCACACTGAAATAATCCCTGATTTAATTTCTCAGTACTTATGGAAATGTGTTCAGATAAACAATTATAACACAAAATCTGTGATCTGATAAGAAATGTTACACCTCAGTGTAATCATTTACTGAACTTTTTAAATGTCATTTTATATAAAAATTCAGTTCATGAATGAAAAGTCTTTTTAAATAGTCATTTAAGTCTATTAGGCAAACCAACCATTGTGCAAGTCTGCAGCACTAAAGAAAAAGAAACAAGAAGACCTAATATTGAGCATGCGTTAACACCAGCTAATGCCTATTGTGACAATTTTAGAGTAGAACATACACAAATTCATAAATCAAGAAAATGATCTGTCAAAAAAGAAAGTAAAAAAAAAAAAAAAAAAAAAAAAGCTAGGTCAAAGTGTGTCCAGTTCGATCTTCAGGCGCCAATGCTGTAAGAGATTTTTCTCTCCGTTGTAAAGATGAAATTACCCCTCTTGACATTTTCAGACCACTAAAGCACCCTGATCCCCACCAGTTGCACCAGGGTCTTAAAGTTTCTCACTGGAAGAGAAAAATGGAGTTAGGAATGATTTTGCAAAAATGACAAGTTAGCACTGAAGCAACCACACTGTACTGATAACATACACTTGCATGTGTAATTATGATGCAGCTGTAATCCTGTTACCTGTCTAAGTGAGCCAAAAGCTCTTGGAGCTTGAGCAAGAGGGCCCGGTGCTCATGAGGACTGCTCTCTAAGGCACTGCTCAGACGGCTCAGGTAAGAGTCGATAGTTCCAACTGAGGGAGTCTCACCTGTACCTAAACACATTAGAGTCCAAACTTACGTGCCATGTAATGCAAACTTGTATGTCTCCACCTCCACTTTGGAACAATAGAACACAACAGAAGTAAAAAGAAAATGTAGGGAAAATAAGTAAAAGAAAAGTTTTCTTTGGACCGTAAACAAAATTTACCATGTTATAAAAAAATGTTAATCCCACTGGAAATGTGCTACTGACCTGGCAGGGGCACAGATGCCAGGCTGCTGACCAGTGTCTGTCGGATGGCTTGCAGACGGCGATGCAAAGCTTGTGTGCGGAGCTCATCTTGGCCAAGCTCAGCCTCTAACCGCTCTTTGGCACTGAACATGTCTGCTATATGTTTCTGCAAGAGAGCATTCTGCTCCTCAAACTCCATATTAGCCTTCCGCAATCGCCGAAGCTCTGCCTCTCGTGCTGTGAGACAAAAGGTCAGTTAATTAATAATGTTTTTTTCCCAGATGAAAGGTTTCACCTGCTCTGCCTTAATAAACAAACCTTTGTTCTGGTCCAAAAACTCCTCAGTGAAAATAGGCACATCAAATCTGCTGGAGAAGTCTGAACTCTGGGGGACAAAATACTTTAAATGGGTCATGCTGTAAGAGTACAATTCTAGGTCATTCATACATTGCACATAAAGTAAAGTTAGGATAAGATATAAGCCAAGACTTCGTGGCTTACCTTGAAGGTGGAAGCTCCTGAACTATTAGCATTTATAATAACAGATGTTAATTCCTCTGCAGAAAAACACAAAAACAATTTTTAATGGAAAGGCTTAAATGAGCAAGGTGACAAACAGTATAAAAAGGACACTGAAATTATTCTTACCTTTCTTAATTCTTTTGTCCTGAATTTTGGCATTTGTGAGCTGGAAGGCTTCACTTTTCTGATACTCCCTTAGTTCTCGAGCATATTGCATTTTTTCTCTTTCTGCTTCATCCAGGTAACGCTGTAAGTAAAGACATTCACTGCATGCTCATGGGGATGGACTTGCAGAACAATGACTTCCAACAGACCAGAAAGCTTATTTATTATAGTTTTGTAACAGACATCTAATGTTGGTTCAACTAAAAAAAAAAAAGATACCTGTTTGTCATGGGGAGCGAGGCGGCTCCATTCTGCTCCAAGTCTCTTTGTGATTTCAGGGAAAGGGAGGTCTGGGTGCAAGGCACGAATCTGTTCTCTCCGTTCATTTAGGAAACGCACATATCCAGTCACAGGAGCTTTAGGACCATTGGGTAACACCTTCTTTCTCTTTTTGCCTTTGGGCCATCCTCGCTTCTTTACAGGCTGTGCAGTGAGTGAAAGGTTTTTCTGTACAGATTACATTTGTAAAGCAGATAAGGAATAAAGGCTAAGTCTTTTTCTTTAAATATAAACCCTTTTTGCGAAACTATTTAAATGCTTAGGGGTTTACAGGCTGTGTTCAATTAGGGTTGGAAGTGAACTCTTCAAAAAGGGTAGATCTTAGAGAGCAGGTTTGGTGAGTTTTTAGCTTCTGAAACAACAGTGCTTCTCATACTGGTCCTTCCATATTTTAGTGTGTTCCCTGCTTCCAGAAGACCTTATCCAACTAATCAGCAGATCTTTAAGCCTTTCTGGAGTCAAAGATGCAAAAAAAAAAAAAAAATGTACCGGCTGGGGCTCCGAGACCAAGGTTAATTTTTAAATTGTTAAAACCTTACTTCTTCCTGTGTGGAGTCTGACTGATGGGAACTCTTTGATGCAGGAGCATCACTCTGTTCTTGTTTAACTCCTCCCATTATGGACTCAGGACTTTCTGAGGAACATGAAGCAAAACAAGATCAATAAGTACAACAACCAAAAACAAATCAACCTAATACAAGGGTGCCTATAACCAGGAGGGCTAGTGTCCATCACATTTTGACTTTCCTGCTCAGATACACAATTCATGTTAAGCAAACATGTTTTTGGAAGGGGAACAACGTATTGCATTTATGCCATTTATCGGATGTTTTTATCCTGAGGGTTAGGGTTAGGATATATTAACTATTGACAGGTAGAGTCTGCTGGGGCTTCTTGGGGTTAAAGGCCTTGCTAAAGGGAGCAAATGGTGCTGGGGATGGGTTTGAGTCAAGCACAAAGCATCCGAGCCCTAAGCTACCGCCATCCCAACTACCAAACTTTGCTGGACACTGGTGCATCAGGAACTGATTTGCTTGGAATTTGGAAGCTGAACATGATTGCCCCCACAAATCATAATTTCCTCTGGGATAAATTTGAGCTGGGGTTACCTACATCCTTAAAACATGATACAGAACAGGACAGATTACTTTCAGCTTTGTAACTGAGCAGAGTACAGGTGCAGAGTACAGATGTATCAATGTCTACAGTGTTACTGACAATATAACAGAATATATAGATCATAAAGTGTGTATGTATAACAGTTATATGTACAGTAAAGACAAAATATCAAGACAATATATGTTCAATTTGTAGTCAGGATATACAACTGGAGAAATACAGTTAGTTTCATGTACAGTACAAATAAACAACTGGTGCAAGTATATAGGCTGAGTAATTGATTGCACTTTATTTCTGAACAGTGCAGCTGTTCATTGCTGCTTGTGCACATTTGTTTGTAATCTGTGTGCAATTCCACATAGAACAATCCATCTATCCACAGCAAATCCGCAAAGTTATCAACCTCACAATAGCTGATGTCTGTGGGTTATTTTAATTTTGTTGTTACCATTTGGAAGGCACGCTCCTAATTTATACTGCACGTAAATGCAGCATAAACCAACACTGTTCAGTTTGAAAGTTTATTGAAGCTTTGATAATGGCTTGCTGATCACCTTTTCATGAAAACAGTGTTTATTTCACTACCCAGTCTAAAGTATTCAGCTCGCCACCCATCTGAGCAGGGTTGCCTGTTAAATTAATTAAACCCTCGTAATTAATAATGTTAAAAACGAGCAGTTATGAGTGAAACTGAAACTGGAACTGGAAAAAAGAGATGCAGGATCTACAAGTGATAGAGGAGACAGAACATTTACAGCTCACGTTAGCCAGCACATCTCAACCTAGCTATTGTTGTTAACGCTGGCTGGCAGTTAGCTAGCTAGCTAACTATGCAGCTCCCTCGTTGATGATTATCCGTGCCCGAAAGACAAAGCGGGACAAACACACGACAATAAATCACTACATTTATCGAATATGTGCGCTTATAACAGTCTAGGCTGTGTCAGTGGTCCAATTATTGGGCGAACACCGACTTTAGCCTACCTGAGCTGCTGCGTCCTCCAAACTCAACCAGAGTATTAAAATGTACGGCGCGTTCTTGGCCCTGATTGGCTGTCGAGGTGAGCCGGGCTGGGTTTGCAGTTTGCCATTGGTTGCTTAGCTCGAGGGGGGCGGTGCCTCGGCTTGTTACGATTCCCTTTTTCATTCAACGCCGTATCAGTTTTTCGCAAAGTGGATCAGCAGCAGAAATCGTACAGAGTTTTGAAAGGGATAATTATGGTACGTGCTTTTGCTTTGAAGTTATTTCCAGGTTAACGACACAACTGCCGTCTGCTAGTCCTGTTGGGCGGCTAGTGCTTTTTTTTTACCCTTTAAATAACCTTTCTAGAAACGTAAAGTGTGTGTTTGGACGCCTGAACTGTAGCCCAAGTTCTTGGTTTTAGGTGCTAAAATGGGGTCTTTCTACACGCAGTAAGTGTGGCGTGGTGGTTTTGTGCTGATTATGCTCCATTGAAAACTTGATTTCAGTGTTTACAGAAATGTAAACAAACCCTGCTTATTCTCTGTATTCAAAGAGAGCCAACGGTTGGGAATAGTGACCCCTGATGTTTAATCAAAGGACTTTGTTTACGCTTAGATGCCTTTTATTGTCTGGAGTCATTATTCTTTACCTCAGAGGAGAGCAGTCTGATTTTTAAAATCTCTCGTAGTCTCACTAAGAATCACTGTATCCACTGCATACAGATGTTCCTTCTTTTCTATAAGAGACAGATGTTTGTGCTCGGGTTAAAGAGAGACCCTTTGGCACTTCAGGTGTGTAGCATGTTGACAGTGTGCATATGACTGTAATCCCACTGCCCTGCTGCCTCCATAAACTGAGGCAGACTGCAGCCCGAAACAAAGCACGGCGAGAAAGGTGGCTGGAAATATAGTGCTAAGCCACGAGGACGTCGTTAAAAAATGGTAATGGAAGATGTTGGGGTCCCGGCCACCTAAAGCTCCATCTCTCCACCCTCTCTCGGGGAAAGGCCAGTCACTCTTTGGCCAGCGTTTCTGGCTATGCGCTGTTGTGCATGTTTATTCCAGACAAGTCTGCGGTGCTCTCCATCCAAGATGGCTGCGGGTGAGAGCAACGGTCGCTCCTCGTGTTTAAACCTGTCCACTCCGGGCCCGCTGGGCAACGCCCAGGCGAACAACGGAGTCCACTCGGCCCCTCCGGGCAACGCGGGGTCCTCGGGCTCCGCCGGAGGGCTCAGCAGGAGCGGCGGGAGCGCCAACCCGCAACCAGGCCTGCACAGCGACGTCGCGTTGAGGGCCACGGCGAGCGCGCAGCACCAGGCTCGGCAGGCGGCTGGCCAGAGCGCCGCGGTGGCTGCAGCGGGCGGCGGGGAGGCTCAGGGAGGCGCCGCGTCCAACATGACGGCCGCGTCATCGTCTTGCTCGGCAGACACGGCCGCCGTCCCGTCGTCACTGCCCGGCAGCCCAGCCTCGGTGCTGGTCTACCGGGAGCCCGTGTACAACTGGCAGGCGACGAAAAGCACGGTGAAGGAGAGATTCGCGTTTCTCTTCAACAACGAGGTGCTGAGCGACGTCCATTTTTTGGTGGGGAAGGGGATGGGAGTGCAGCGCATTCCTGCACACAGGTGAGGCAGAACAGGCTGAAAATGATGGTCCCGTTTAAGCTCAGCTGACCACACCGCTCCCGAATCTAAATACAGACCACACAGTGCCTCCAAATAATCTGCCCAAACGGATAATTTCACATTTCATCCCGAAATGTCTAAATTTGGCGTTAACGGTGGCTGCGGATTAGTTGGGAAACAGAGGGGCTCCATTGTTGTTGTTGTTGTTGTTGTTGTTGTTATTAATAGCATTCACAACTTCCGCTTCAAATGACTCCCACAGATGATGCTGAGGTGAACAAAACGAAGCGTGCGGGCTTCACATCTCCATTTCGGTCGCTTAAAACTACAGTTCGTGCCATTCGTGAACTCTGCGCCTCTTTTTCTGCTCTCCACAGATTTGCTCTGGCCGTTGGGAGCGCTGTTTTCGACGCCATGTTCAACGGCGGTATGGCCACAACATCGACAGAAATTGAGCTGCCAGATGTGGAACCGGCTGCTTTTCTGGCTCTCCTCAAGTAAGAGCCCGTGTGTAAACGCGGTCTGAGAGCTCCCCAGTGAGGTCTCTCTGCTTCAAACGGTGGCCTGTGTGTCAGAAATGCCCTTCAAGTGTCCTTGCAATTACAGGACTTGTGTACATCTGCTGTGTGGGGGGTTTAATACGCCCAAGCTCACTGATCCTTTCCACATGCAGGTTTCTATATTCCGATGAGGTGCAGATCGGACCCGAGACAGTGATGACTACGCTGTACACTGCAAAAAAGTACGCAGTGCCTGCACTTGAAGCCCACTGTGTGGAGTTCCTGAAGAAGAACCTGCGGGCAGACAACGCTTTCATGCTGCTTACCCAGGTAAGATCAGGCCTGATCTCTGTACCCTTTGCAGGAACTAGGTAGTTTGAAATGAAATTCCTTGTTCTGCCATATGCAGGCACTATGAGCTCATCCTCTACATTGAACCCATCCAAACACACCGGTAGTGAACACGCACTTACACCAGGAGCAGTTGGCTGCGGTGTCAGGAGATCATATCTTGCCCAAGGGCACCTTAGAATCACCTCCTGATCAGGGACTTGAACACGCCACCTTCATTGGCCCTCATTTCTTGTTCAAGGAATTGCCCATGACCATGAAAACTGAACCAGAGAAGGCACCATTTCCAGTGATGTGAAATTTAGGGCCCTGAGTCCTAAAGAAGCAATTATACACCTTTTTGTTATTGCAGGCACGACTGTTTGATGAGCCGCAGCTTGCTAGCCTTTGCCTGGAGAATATAGACAAGAACACTGCAGATGCACTTGCTGCTGAAGGCTTCACTGACATTGACCTCGGTAAAGTCGCCTTTGAGTCTTATTATTAATAATGTTCTGATTATAATCAGGCAGACCAAGTGAATTATATACTTGACACTCAGTGCTTCTTTCTGTTAGATACACTGGTGGCTGTGTTAGAGAGGGACACGCTGGGAGTGCGAGAGGTGCGCTTGTTTGGGGCTGCGGTGCGTTGGGCGGAGGCTGAGGCTCAAAGGCAGCAACTGCAGCCCACGCCAGAGAACAAGCGGCGAGTGCTGGGCAAGGCCCTCGGCCTGATTCGCTTCCCACTGATGACCATAGAAGAGTTTGCAGCTGGTAAGAATAGTATAATTTATGATCTCCAGAGGGAAAAAAAAACATTATTCACTGATGAAAGTGTGGAAGTGCTCGGGGAAGACAAATACAAAGAATGTGCCTTGAATTTACAGATTAGGTCCTATGCAGTTTTGTTGTGCTTGACATGAACTAACAGTACCACATCATCAGTTAAATGTAGTATTAAACTCATGATGTGGTACTGTTAGTTCATGACAAGCACAACAAAACTGCATAGGACCTATAGTGCTAGAAGTTATCTTTTATGGGTTTTCACATCTGTTCCAATGCACAATCATTTCTTTATATTTATATACATTTTAACTGAAAATGAATCAGATTTGTAGTACCAACTCAAGAATGTAGCAGATTAGGTTGGGTTGAGGGGCTAAATGTTGCAGGTATTTGTCAGTTTAACACTGAACTTTCTTGAAAGGTGCTTCCTGTGGTGCTTAGCGTTCTTTGTTTGTTTGTGAGCAGGTCCAGCTCAGTCAGGTATACTCTCAGACAGGGAGGTGGTCAGCCTCTTCTTGCACTTCACAGTGAACCCCAAACCCCAGGTGGATTTCATCGACCGGCCGCGCTGCTGTCTGCGCGGGAAGGAGTGCAGCATCACACGCTTTGGCCAGGTGGAGAGCCGCTGGGGATACAGTGGGACCAGTGACCGCATTCGGTAATCAAAATGATCCAGAAATTGGTGCATTTAAAGAACTCGTTTTCCTTGCCTTCATAAAGTCACTACTCAGTCTTGCAGAGCAAACTAATATAAAATGAACAGATGTAGATGGGATTCATGTGAATAAAAATGCACCTTTGGGTGAATTGGGATGCACTGGCAAGCGTTTAATTGTTAAATGTCATCTTTAGGTTTTCGGTAAATCGCAGAATATTTGTAGTGGGATTTGGGCTCTACGGCTCTATACATGGTCCAACCGACTATCAGGTCAACATCCAGGTATGTAATGTCCTTAGATGATAAATTAAACAGTATATTTAGAATCTTTTTTTGAGCCGCGTGTCCTCTTACGCAGATAATCCACACGGACAGCAACACAGTTTTGGGACAGAATGACACGGGCTTCAGCTGCGATGGCACGGCTAATACCTTCCGAGTGATGTTTAAAGAACCTGTAGAGATACTCCCCAGTGTCAACTACATTGCCTGTGCAACACTTAAGGTATTGAGGATTTTTGTTTTATTGGGTCAGAACAATAGGAAGGCTTTTTCTTCTAAAACTGGTCAAAATATTTAAGCTCAGCTTATTTTCTGAGGTCAATTTCAACTGCCTAGAAAGAACAGTTTAAGGCTGTTTTGCATGTTTATGAATTTCTGTGATGTAAAATACACTGGAACAGTAACCTGGGCTTATACTAATTCAGCAACGCACTCAAGTCTTTAAAACCATGTGGTTTTTGTGTCTTCTACGATTCTCTTTGAATCTTTGCAGGGACCAGACTCTCATTATGGGACGAAGGGCATGCGCAAGGTCACTCATGAAGCCCCAGCCACCGGCACCAAAACCAGCTTTACCTTCTGTTACGCTGCAGGCAACAACAATGGCACTTCTGTAGAGGATGGACAAATTCCAGAGGTCATCTTCTACACATAATGATGGACCTTCATTAGTCTGAAGTGTTTGGACTACTATTTACATATTACTTCTTCACTGAACTCCTCTGATCCAACAGCAGATCAGTGACCAAAATGATCTTTCCTCAGTTTTTTGTTGCCATGTGGTCAGAGCATGAGAAATCCATAAAGTGCCCAGCAATGCTTTGGGCACGGAGTTGTTTTTCTACTTGTGTAGCACCTCATAGTGGAAACCTGAAATTATGACCAATGAGTGAACACTGTCAAGGATATAAACTTAATAGAATCAATCAGGCTGTATTATTGCAAAGCTGGTACAACATTAAGTTTTTAACTGTTCTAGAAACACTGTTTAGTTTCAGTGCAGTGTTGCTAAGTGGTTCTGGACTGGGTCCACCTTTGAACTGATAGGTAGAAACTCATCACTTCCAAGAGTTGCACTGATGCACTTTTGACCCAGACGTAACTGCAAATTGTAAAATGTTTGGGGAGAAAAAAAAAAATACACTACAGTTGTGTGGACTAGACTGTTATGGTTTGACATGCAAATTGTCACTTGTTAAAAAATGTTTACAATGAAAGCTGTTCAACCAGTGTTGCCCTCTTGTCAAAAGAGCCAAATTTCTAATTGAGCACTTGCATTCAAAATGCCCTTGTTAGTGAAAAGGTCCTTTGAGTAGCTAATATTGAACACCTTTCTATACTTTTCCTATTTGAGGGGGAAAAAAAACTAGGATAAACTTGGAACAATGAATTGAATGTAAACTATTTGCCAGTCTGTATATGGCTTATGTAACTCGTTTCATCAATGCTTATTGTAAAGTGCTGTATATATGGCTATGTCCTGGATGTAAAATTAAAGCCTGTGCACTTAGTTTAATTTCATATCATTTTTCTGCCATTATATTAGGACTAATTTACAGACTTTTGTAAGTGTGCAACCCAAACAGGTTTTCAAGAACTCCAGATGTTAGTGTTTTAATGTATGTGGTTATGCTACATTAAGTGGTCAGATCAGCTGAAATAGCACAGGAGGGTAGAGCAGGCACTAGCAGTGAAAAGCAGACAAACAGCAAAGGGAAATGTGTCACATTTTAGCATGACAAAGTTCTACATGTCTAAAGCCTTTACATTTAATGTGACAAAACTTTAATGTGAACATCTTGTTCAGAACCTGCTATTAAGTACCATGGACTTCTATCCTACAAATGTGCTCCAAAGCAGATGTCCACACTCACTTTTTATTTTCCTTTATTAATGTTTACGTTTTATTGATCGCATCTCAACTTTACTTTTGGCAAGCATTAGTGCTCGTGATGTTCTGTACAGTCCAGTCCCTCGATAGGGAGGGGAAGGGAGTGGGGGAGAGGAGAGGAATGGGACAAGAGCTTTACAATTTGTCCAAGTAGTTATCCAGAGCTGGAACACCCTCCTTGAGACCCTTGCGCTTGCGTGTGTCAGCCACAATCTGAGCAGGCTTGGTGTTGGGCTCCATTGGGTCTCCAGGCAGGACCTGCCAGTGGTCAAATACACACTGTGGGAAGGCCTGACCAGAAGTGTTGGAGCGGAGGTCAGCAGTGAAACCTAGGGGGTGGGGACACAGGAAAGAACACAATCAAGCACTGACTTACATTAAAAAAAAAAAAAAAAGCACCAACATTCAATGTTAAGTAACATTTGAACATCTACAATGATGTTACAGGTTCATTATCTTACCAAAAGACTCGTTGACAGGCAGGTAAGCCTTGACCACAAACATGGGAGTTCCTGCAACTTGGGATTCCTCAAACACTAGACCTCTCTTTCTGTTCAGCACACCATAGATGCCACCAACTACAGCCTCTGGGCACTGTGGGGGAGGAAAAAAAACAAAAACACCATCAAGCACTGACCTACATTTCATGGTGAGCTATAAGCATTGGGAATAAGTCCTCTTACCTGGATCTCAACCAGGTAAACAGGCTCAAGAAGTCTGGGTTCTGCTGTGAGCTGGCAAGCATAAAGCACTCTGCGGGCTGTTGGAATGATCTGGCCACCACCACGGTGGATAGCATCAGCATGAAGGGTCACATCATGAACGTCAAATCGAATACCACGCATATTCTCCTCACACAGCACACCCTTTAACATGGAGGTGAAAACAAACTATTAGGCACATTCTTATGGCTTTAATCTCAATATTAAGCTCTTAAATGTTTAAAGGCTTACCTCCTTGGTTGCCCACTGGAAGCCAGCCACTACGCTGTCCTTGATCTCATTAAGGTACTGGACTCCCTTAGTCACATCCACCAGGAGGTTGGGACCAGTCCCATCAGGACCAAAGCACCAGATCTTACGGGCCTCAGTCACCTCCCACTCATACTTCTCGGCAAGGTAACGAGCGCGAGCCTTCAGCTCCTGTCTTGATGCAACATCACCCTTATCAATGTCCTCAGGCAGACCTTCAGACAGGGGACGAGCCTTCATGAAAAGGCGGTTATGCTTGTTAGGAGACTTGGACAGGCACATTTGTTTGGACTCATCAGACACGGTCTCTCTGTATGACACAACTGGGTCAGATTTCTGCAGGAAAAAGGCAACAACCGTCAGAGAACATGACTAAACCCGTTCACATTTGTTGAAAAGGACATTGCAAGAATTGGCAGTACCTTCAATGGAATGCAGGCATGGTCCTCCTCGAGATCCTTAAGGCAAATCTCAAGATGAAGTTCACCAGCTCCAGCAATGATATGCTCTCCAGACTCCTCAATGATGCACTGCACCATAGGGTCGGATTTGGCCAGACGTTTCAGGCCCTCCACAAGCTTGGGCAGGTCGGCAGGGTTCTTTGCCTCCACTGCAACTCTCACCACAGGGCTAACACTGAACTTCATCACACGCATGTTGTGGGCATGCTCAAAGGTGGTGATGGTCCCCGTCTTCACCAAAAACTGGTCCACACCGACCAAACCCACGATGTTACCACAGGGCACATCCTCAATAGGCTCAACATAGCGGCCCATCATCAAAATGGTCCTAAAGGAATAAACCACATTTAAGAATATTCTCTATCCAAGATGAGATTAAGGTCATTTCTGAGTAGGGCTGAAGAGCTTGTCAGGGACCTTAAACCACAAAAGTCCCCTGTCTTTTAGCCATCTGAACAAAACTACACCAATTATGCAAACTAACCTCTGAATGGGTTTGAGGTAAAGGTCCTCCTTCTTTCCAGGGGTGTAGTTTGGTCCCATAATGCGCACCTTCAGACCAGTGGACACACAGCCAGAGAAGACACGCCCAAAGGCATAGAAACGGCCCTTGTCAGAAGTCGGCACCATTTTTGAGATGTACATCATAAGGGGTGCTTTGGGGTCACAATTCTTGATACCTGGAGGAGGGGGAAAAATTATTTATTTTATATTTTTTTATATTTTATATATCTCTCCAAGTGAGGCACAATTAAATGAATCTGTAGCATTTCTAATTCAGTCAGGTTTTTACCCCAGACTAATGTCAGAAAGTTAAATAAGCCAATCTCAGACTGAATGTTAAATACCATCCTTAAAGAAAAAGTCCAACATACCCATGGCAGCCTCATCATCTCCAGGTCCTTCATACAGCAGCTCACAGCGGTACTTCTGAGCAGTAACAGGGGAGGGAAGGTGGATAGTGATCATCTGAAGTAGGGCTTCTCCTGCTGGCAACCAACGACGCATTACAGCCTTCAGCAGGGGTTTGCCCTCCTTCTCCTTGTCCTCCTGATCCAGCTTGATGTCCAACTTCTCAATCAGCTTGGCAGTTTCCTCCTTCTTGAAGTTCATGATGGCATCAAAGACCTGCAAGGACATAAAGGGGTTAACTACCAGTAATACCCAAACATTGAGTTGCACGTTTACTCTCATGTCATCAGGCTTAATTTTTCACCACTGGACAGTCAGGTCAAAGTGAAGATATTAAGTCATCACTTGCTGGGTCACATTATTCCCTTTTGACACCAAGAGCTGCTGTTAGGAAAATTCTCCACTCACTTTAAAGATGGGGTCGAGGATGAGTTGAGCAAAAGTTCTTGGGAGCTTTTTGCCATCAGGTCCAAAAGCAGACTTGCTGAACTTGCCGGTGGCAGGGTCAAAGTATCTATACAAAAATTCAAAACATGGTTACTGAACTGCATCAAAAAGAAATTCAATGGTGCCATGACTCTCAAAATTCACTCACCTGTCACCCCACAGTTTCTTCATCATGTCCTCCACCTTCTTGCAGCGCTCTGCTGGTCCCAGTTGGGCATCACCCTTAGCAGCAAACTTCATCACATACATCTCTGCAAACTGTTTGAGGGTGAAGGCCCAGCCATGGAGCCCAGACCCAAACCCTACAGTGCCAACAACTGGATCAATCTATTGAGGGAGAGAAAACAGTTGTGTGTAAAAGCAGTCAACACCTCGTTTAATGACTCATTTTAATGATCAGACTTCCACCTCAAACTGCAATGCAGGTGGCAGCATAAAACCTAATGGCAGCCTATGCGTCACTACAGCAGTAGTTCAAACTGAAGAACCAAGGGTAGTAATATTTAGTACAAGATTGAAAGTGTCAGAAGTGTAGACCCTAAGACCTACCACAAAGCAAAGATGTAATACTCACCATGATGTTGCCCATTGGTCCATTCTCATCCTCTCCATAGGTGGAAATGATGACGTTGACATTCTCCACAATGCGCTGGAAGGTCTGGTACAGTTCCTCAGGTTCCAACTGCAGCTCTAGTAAGGCACGGTCCATCTTGTTCATCATCAGCACAGGCTTGATTCGCTCTCCAATGGCCTGTCTCAGCACCGTTTCAGTCTGCACGCACACCCCTAAACAGATTTGGGGGGGGAATTTAAATGTTTCAATGTTCTGCTAAGCCTAATTAAAAATTAAAGAAAAAAACTGTCCAATCAAAAAACCCTAATTTTTTTTTTTCACTGAAACCAAAAACATGCACTTACCAGAGACACAGTCAACCACCACCAGGGCCCCATCAGTAACACGCAAAGCAGCAGTCACCTCAGAGGAGAAGTCGACGTGTCCAGGGGAATCGATCAAGTTGATAAGAAAGCCAGAACCATCCTTAGACTGCTTGATGAAGGCCAAGTCGTTTTCAGTAAGCTCATAGAACAAGGAGATGGCACTGTACAAAGGAGGAAATTCCATTTTACGTCAAGACTCTGGTACAGATGTTAAACAGCTGGAACCACCAAAACCAGCAGCTTTAGATGGGCAAATACTCACGTGGACTTGATGGTGATGCAACGCTCCTGCTCATCTTTTCTTGTGTCGGTGAAACGCGTTTCTCCAGCACGGGATGAAGCAATAATACCAGCCTTGGATACCAGCGAGTCAGTCAAAGTGGATTTCCCGTGGTCTACGTGCGCAATCACAGACATGTTACGGATGTTGGACTTCTTGTCCATGATGGCACGGATCTGGTCTACGGTGAAGTTCACCTAAAAGAGGAGAATGAGTCATCAGTTAGACATGGCAGTAACAGACCGGGATCTCCCAGAATTAAACCACTGACACTGAAGATAATAGCAGGAATGACAAAACACCCCCCTCAACCCCTCATGCCAGACAAAAAGACAAAACGTCAAATGGGGCCCGGGGAATTTCGCTGACACCATCAAAGCCGCACCCAAGCAGCATCAACTAAGCAAATTAAGGTGAACACACTGAACCCGGGGCGAAACCCAATATAAAAACTGCCATCTTGGTGGCGCAGATATTGAAAGAGATCTGACTATAATCCGGGCACCTTTTAATACAAGGCCAACACCGGCCCTCAGCCGCGCCACATCAGCCGGTAAAGGGCCACGTGTAACGAAACGGAGCGGCGCGACTAGCATTTTAGCCAAACACAGGGCTAATTAGCCCTTTAACAAACCATATTGCTCTTAAAGAGTCTCTCCAAATCCCACTTATTCCAACTTTACCTGTCCTGGTACAGCTTCGTCCCTCGAAACCTGATTTCACCAACATCCCCCCCGAAAGTTGTTAGCCTGACAGCTAACCAGCTCCAGGCCAACGCCTGAACCCAAGCCAGCGACCGGCAAACTACGCCACACGCTCTAAACCACAATAAACTTCTCAGCGGGCACCATTTACGTGATAAACGAATCATAAGGCTTTTATTAGACGCCCGATAGAGAGATTACTGTATTTCTGGGGTTCGGAAAAGACCGCAATATTGAAACACAAAAGAGCTGCCATTTTGGACCGCTAGTCGGTCACCCTGTGGAAAAATTACTTTAAAAATCAATCGTATGCGAGCAATTTACGTCGCGATGATTTAATATAAAGGCACATAAACGCCCGGGAGTGAGAAAGCGGGCGGCCGACTCACCATTTTGACGGATGTTTTTGGATTCGCTGTTAGGAGAAACAGACACAGAAGCTACACTGCCTACCGCGCCGGGGCATAGGCAGGGAAGAGGCCGCTGACGTCAACTCGCAAGTATATATAGCGAGCGCGCGCTCGACGCAGAATTGCGTGACGACGTCAGGCCCCCTCGTGCACTAGTGCACTATCTAGGACACTAACTCCCACTGTGGACCAATCCGCACCCACGTTAGTTCACTCACTGCGGTCCCGTATTGATTGAAGCGGGGCAACGTTGGTGGCAGAACAAATACTAACAAATACTAACGCTAACACTTGAACAACTTTACTTACAGTTGAATTTTTTTTTTTTGTAGCCACGATCCTTAATGCTGCCCGAATGTTTTATTTCTGACTTTATTTTTTGCGTTATGAGAAAGATCACAAATAATTTTCAAGTCAAGTCAAGTAGGATTTTATTGTCATTTCAGCCATATACACAGTACACAGGACCCTGGTGCTACACACAACACAAGACACAACACAACATAAGACACAACACGGGGCAACAAGTGCAGACAAGACAGACAACAACAGACGGCACGACAGACAGTACATTCATCCGTGGAGGGCTGCAGTGTTGTGGAACAAAGCAGCCCAGGTAGATTATGGTGTAGCAGTGTGGTGGAGCGGTGTTACTGTATTTAAAGTGCAGAGTGCAACACGAGATAAATAAATAAATACAGGATGAAAAGTGGACTGGGTTTAAGAGTTCAAGATATTGGTGGTTTCAGAGTTCAAGAGTCTGATGGCCAGGGGGAAGAAACTATTTCCCATCCTGGAAGTGGAGGCCCGTATGCTGCGGAACCTTTTCCCGGATGGCAGGACGGAGAAGAGAGTGTGGGATGGGTGAGAGGGATCATCCACAATGCTGGTTGCTTTGTGGATGCAGCGAGTGGTGAAAATGTCCTGTACAGAGGGCAGAGAGACCCCGATGA
Source organism: Hepsetus odoe (assembly GCA_017165825.1). Classification (NCBI taxonomy): domain Eukaryota; kingdom Metazoa; phylum Chordata; class Actinopteri; order Characiformes; family Hepsetidae; genus Hepsetus; species Hepsetus odoe. Next base: position 19,933,794 of record CM029380.1, read on the forward strand.
TCTTCTCAGCTGTTCTCACTACCCATTGTAGGGACTTGCGGTCTAAGACGTTGCAGTTCCCGTACCAGGCAGTAATGCAGCCGCTCAGGATGCTCTCAATGGTTCCTCTGTAGAAGATGGTGAGGATGGAAGGTGGGAGATGGGCTTTCCTCAGTCTGCGCAGAAAGTAGAGGCACTGCTGGGCTTTCTTTGTGATGGAGTTGGTGTTGAGGGACCACATGAGGTTGTCGGTGATGTGAACACCAAGAAACTTGGTGCTCTGGACCATCTCCACAGGTGAGGTGTTGATGATAAGTGGAGTGTGGTCCCGACGTGATCTCCTGAAGTCAACAACCATCTCTTTAGTCTTGTCGACGTTCAGAGACAGGTTGTTGGTTCTGCACCAGTCCGTCAGCTCTTGTATCTCCTCTCTGTAATCTGCCTCGTCTCCACCGCTGATCAGACCCACCACGGTTGTATCATCAGCGAATTTGATGATGTGGTTCAAGCTGTGCTTGGCTGCACAGTCGTGGGTCATCAGTGTGAACAGCAGTGGGCTGAGCACACAGCCCTGGGGGGCTCCTGTGCTCAGTGTGATGGTGTTGGAGGTGCTGCTACTGATCCTGACTGACTGGGGTCTCCCAGTCAGGAAGTCCAGGATCCAGTTACAGAGGGAGGTGTTCAGGCCCAGCAGCCTCAGCTTCTCACTCAGGTGCTGAGGGATGATGGTGTTGAATGCTGAACTGTAGTCGATGAACAGCATTCTGACGTAACTGTCCTTTCTGTCCAGATGAGAAAGGGCCAGATGGAGGGTGGTGGAGATTGCATCGTCCGTTGAGCGGTTGGGACGATACGCAAACTGCAGGTGGTCTAGTGAGGAGGGGATCTGGGACTTGATGTGCCTCATGACCAGCCTCTCGAAGCACTTCATGATGATGGGTGTGAGTGCGACGGGACGATAGTCGTTGAGGCAGGAGATAGATGGTTTCTTTGGCACTGGAATGATGCTGGTGGTCTTGAAGCACCTTGGAACAACCTTTAAACCTTTAAAAATAACCTTTATTTTTATGTTGTCCAAATTCTATATTGAGAAATGACAATGTATCTACATGTAAACCCTCTTTCTCTTTTTAAAGTTAACATTTAGAAATATTTAAAATGTATTATGTTTTCAGAGAACACTAATGCTGTGAATCTATTTATTTATCCATACATCCATTTTCTGCCGCTTGTCCCAAATGGGGTCGCGGGGGGGGGGGGGGGGGTGCTGGTGTCCAACCCAACGCACACAGGGCGAGGACGGGGGACACACCCTGGACAGGTCGCCAGCCCATCGCAGGGAGAAGCGGGACGGGGACGGCACCTTGCTCAAGGGTACCTCAGGGCAACCTATCCGGAAGGGGTTCGAACCCCCGATCCTCCGATCATAGGGCCAACACCCTAGGCCAGGGTGACCCTAGGCTAGGCCTAGGCCTAGGCCACACTAGGCCACCGCTGCCCCTCTATTTATTTATGTTTATGTAAAACATTTGACGTAGGTTGTTTATTGGGATGTGTTCTGCTCTACTATCAGCAGATGGCGCTATTGCCCTTATAAATCAATACAGCGCGTGTGTATGCATATCTATCTTTCCATCCATCCATCCATCCATCCATCCATCCATCTATATACCTTATATACGTACTATATATTAACTTTTAAAAACATTTTTTGATTTTTGTTCAGATTGCAGTTCATGTTCAGCTGACAATTGACTGTAATGTAGTTTAATTCAGTTCAGGGACTTTTTAAATACTGTTCACTGATGATCATACTGTTCACACATGTGCAGGCTCATCACACATATGCGCTTTTGGAAGCTTACATTATTTAAGTTCACAAGAGGTCACACAGCTGTTACAGTGTCTCTCAGGCACACTGAAAGTGATACGGATTCTGGGCCAATCTTGTCATGATCTAAAGAAAGGGTAATAATCCTGATGAAGATAATCCTGTGAATGTACATCAACCTCTTTTTTCCTCTCCAGGTATTTTCAGACATTTTAAGTAGAGCTGCAAGTACAGCTACAAGCCTCTGCTTGTGCAGAGCAACTTGCCGTTACACTTGAACTGATGTCTCTGTGGATGGATCAAAGTGAACGATAGTAAAAGAGAATGAGAAATCAGTCATCAGGGTGAAGCAGAATGGGTACATGTGCTCTCTGTAGACAGGCACAGGGAAGAGACTGGACAGCTGATGGAGGTGGAGAGCAATAAATGTGTCGACTGGTGGGTGTATTCCTGTATGTACCCCTGGCCTTAATTATTTGGTTGGAGAGGCTTGGCTCTTTTGGTTCTTACATTAAAAGAGATGCAGATCGGTACAAATAGTTGAATTTGACACTACCTGTGAAGTGAAAGTGACTATTTGTCACCCCTTTAACCCATTCACACACCAGCGTAGCAGGGGGCAGCCATATCCAGCGCCCGGGGAGCAGTGATGGGGCAGTAACGTCCTCAAGGGTACCACAGGGAATCCTACCGATCCAAGATTCCTTCAGATCCTGTGGCCTAGTCCCAAGATACCCCAGCATAATATTAGATTATTAATTCAGAGAGTCATGAACATCATAGGAGTCAGGCAGTACACATTTCAAGCTATCGCTGATGAAAGAGTTATCAGACAAGCCCTAAACATAATTTCTGATCCACTCACATCCTCCGTTCTGAATACCAGCTTCTTCCCTCAGGCAGACACTTCAGAGTCCCTCAGCTCCAGCTCTACTGCTTCGTGAACTTTGTCCCCTTGCCCATCAAAGGCAAATTACAATGCAGCCTGAGGCGAATCCTCGTAACAATGCTTTTAATTTTAATTGTACACACAAACACTTGTAATGACTCAGTGTTAATAGATTCTGTGTACTCGTTAGCAAGCATTTTACATCGTAATATTTTGCAGCACAATCAGGCAATGAGAAATTATTGTTCTAAGGCAGTCTGTGTATGTACTATAGGATATACTGTAGAATATACTGTGTGTGCAAAGTGAGTGATGTATTGTATCAATATATTACTTATATTATAACATTCAGCTGTACAGTTTTTACATTAAGTTACTTTTACAGCATTTAGCAGACGCTCTTTTCCAGAGCGACTTCCATGTCCTAATTACAAAGACAGTCCCCCTGGAGACACTCAGGGTTAAGGGTCTTGGTCAGGGACCCAGTGGTGGTAGTGCCAGAGGTGGGATTCAAACCTGGGACCACTTGAGCCATAGGTCCATAGGCAAGTAACCTACCACTAGACCACCACCACCCCGCAAGTTAATCAGTTATCTATAAAGAATAGTGTTTACTCTGCAGTTTACATAGCATATAGTGAGTCTATATAGTACATCGTTTATAAAGGAGTTTCTTATAATACAGAGTCCTTTGCAGAGTCAGCTTAGCAGTGCATTTTGAATGTATTTTTTTAATTCTCTATATTTCATTTTTTTTATTTGACTTTACTAGTGGATGTCTCTGTTGATTTGGGCAGTGTTAAATTAAGCCATTTCCTTCAGGATCAATAAAGTTGATCTGATTAAGATTCTGATATAACAGCAGAAATAGTTAATTTCCAAGACAAATTTCCTTTGTTGCAAGACAAGTATAATCTCAATTGGAATGCCTGGTTAGGTTAATGTTGCTAATACAAAGCCCATTATTGCCCATTCATCCAGAAGAACACTGGAGAGGTCAGGTCCTGAAGGTGTATGAGAAGGACTGGCTCCCAATCTCTGTCCTAGTTCATCCCCAATAGGGTTGAGGACACGGCTCTGTTCGGGCCAATCAAGTTTTTCCACGCTAAACTATTCCAACCATCTCTTTATGGACCTTGCTTTGTGCACTGGGGCAGAGTCATGCCAGAACAGAAAATGACCTTCTTATTATCCTATTATATCCTATTCTATTATCATATTATTAAAAAAATGATCCAAAATGTCTTGTTATAGTAAACCATTAGATAACTCTTTCCTGGAACAAAGGGGGCTTAACCCTTGCCCATCTCCCCCCATTACCATTACCCCTTCTCCACCAAACCATAACAATAGTTAGGCTGGTAATGTTTTTCCCAGCATCCACCAAACCTACACTTGTCCTTGTCCTTCACTCTATAGAACATGTTCCACCAAACCTACACTTGTCCTTGTCCTTCACTCTATAGAACATGTTCCACCAAACCTACACTTGTCCTTGTCCTTCATTCTATAGAACATGTTTCCATGCTCCACAGTCCAGTGGCGGCGTGCTTTACACCACTCAGTTCGATACTTGGCATTGAACTTGATTATGAGAGGTTTGCATGCAGCGACATGCCCAAGGAAAGCCATTTCATCAAGCAAGTTTTTTGTGGTGGGGTTAATGCTAGTGTCCCAATACTTTTGTCCTTGTGTAAATGTTGTTCCGTGATCCATGAAGAAATGTTATCTCTTCTCACTTTGTTAGTAACGACAAAGTAATGTTAAGCCATTGAACTGTAATACCCTTTCAAAAGAAAGGTTCAGTAAGCAGCCATCTACAACAATTTTGTGTTAGCCGTAAAAATCCTACTGCGAATCAGGCTAGATGCTTTTGAAGTGTTAAAACAAAAAAAGGCCAGAGGTTTGTTCTGACGTGTTTGTGTAAAGGTGTTGTTTTTATTTTTTATTGAATGAAAACAGTCACATTACTTGCTACCAGAGAAAGTACTCTGGCAGGATATATTTTACAGAGTGCTTGGAGCAGAACCACGTTTGGCCAACCATGATGTTCAGAGTTGTGATCAGAAATCCATACCTTTGACTTTTTGTCCAGAAGTTTCACTGTAAACTTCTGCTGACCCTGAGTCATGCATTTACGTTCTTTCAGAGGTTTGTTCGATACACCAAATTCATGCAAGGTCCTTTCAACAGTTGACTCACTATGGTGTGAAATGGCTGCAGATCCTTTGATGTTAACCTATGCTTGTTGGATAGTCCTTTAAACATTTCTTGGTCAGCACATGAACTGAATTTGGTGTGACGGGATGCTCTCTGTTGACGGTCATTGATGTGAAATTTTCATCCCCAGCTGCTGCACCATGCGACAGCTTTAAAATGCCTTTGATTTTGCTACAGCCTTTCACTGACACTGGCTTCAGTGATGCTTCTGGTTGGGCTCTGATCTGCTGATCTAAGAATGAAGGATTGTTACTAACCCCTAAATATAATGATGCACCCCTATGGAATTGCAATATATTGTTAAAGTGATAATAAATACATCAGCTCTACTAAGAACAAATTTTCATACACAACTGATATTTATTTTCTAATTTTAACATACCTAGAACATCAACAAACATGTGGCCTATGTTTAAGTTATGGCATTTCAACATGCTTTAAATCAATAAATAGAAATGGCTAAATATTGTAGAAAAACTGTACTGAAGCCAACTGATGTCACAGGGCAGACACACACACACACACACACACATACACATGGGGCAGTACAGCATATCTAATCCACCTGATGTGCATGTGTTTGAACAGATTTCATCCATCCATCCATCTATCCATCCATCCATCCATTTCCTAAATCTCCTTACTTAAGAATCATTTGGTCATATATATAATATATAACTGAAGTGCAAAAGTAGAATAAAACAATGTAAAAATAAACTAAATAAACCAAGCATGTACATGTAAAGGGTTAAAGAATCCCCTCTAATGAGTCACACTTATTTGATATGACGATGGTGAAGAGTTACTCTATTTGTGAATGGAATGAGATATGCTGTCATAGTCTAGTATTAATCATAAAAAAACACTATGATACAGGCTTAGAAAAATAGGGAATGCACTTCAAATCTCAGATTAGTTCAATGGAAATAAACTGTGCTGTGCTGGTTAATGTGATGTCCCATGGCAGCTTTATTGTACAAAATAAACCAAAATTCTTTCTATTTAGTTAGAAAGAGTTACCCATACTTTTAGATCCACAGGGTCGAGTCGTCTCATAGAGGAAGGAAAGAAACACCTGTGGCTTCTTTCTGAAGTGACAGTAGAATTGGATTTTCTTTTCTCTCACAGAGATGAAAGCTTTTAAAATCTAAAAGTGCACTCTGCTGCCATGATTTATCTTCCCCACACAAGCGGCTACATACACACACCTCAGCTGCCTCATATTTTTCTTTTTAATGTGGGAATATGAATTTGTGGGAATGTAAATCACGGTAGCAGAGTGCACAAAAGTAAAACGTTCAATGGGAAATGCAGTATTCTTTGTAATGCAATTGCACGTCCTGGTCCTTAAATAAAACAGGGCTACAGTGGCAGGGTGGCTCTCTGTAAGAGATGAAATACCAATATTCATAAGGAGCATCCTTTTCTGAGACATTCCAGACACAGGGATTTACAAAAAAATAATTGATCAGCCAATAAAAATACGAGAATCACAATTAAGAAGATAAGCAAATGAAGCCTTCATTTTATGATCTGTGAAGTGAACCATAGACTAACCAAACCTAGTTTATCAAACTTGCAATTAAATGTAGAGCATTAGTTAATTTAAAAGGCACTTTGAAGAACAAGTCTCCTCACCTCACCAGGAAGAGGCAGTTTTTTGTAGTTTTTTTTAGTTTTTTTTTCAGTTCACATTCATCGCACTTTGTCATGTTTATCATTCTGTAATAACTGTTTGCATCTTCATAAATGTATAATCTTCAGTTACTGAGCTTTCAGAGCACTGTAGTGCTGAAAGCTGTGAGGAGCTTACAAATGAACACACTGGCATGACAATGAATGTCTGCTGCACTTATTACTAAATAAAGAAGTGTTTTTCATCTCAGACTGCGTGCCTCCACATGTACTTCCAGAAGAAAAACATCTTTTTCCAGTTCTAGGGACTGCATCCCAGTTTCCTTCTATTCATTCTACATAGAAGAAGACAAGGCATGCAAATGGGAAGATAAAAAAAAAAAAAACTGATGCTTGATCCCTACCTCATCATACAAGCACATAATTAATACTGTTTTTAATGTTACATTAATGGAGTAATATTTGGCGATGTTAAACAAATGCTGTGCTCTAAAATGTGAAGAGTATTTGTGCCTATTGGGGGTTAATTCATTCGCACGAATCTTCATGATTAATATCTTAAACACACACAAAAATAAATAAGAAAATGAGGCCATAATCACAATTAATAGCATTGTTTTTGTGTGGTTAATTGTGATTAATGACACTTTTTTCAGTGCTTGAATATGAAAAAAGATATTTTCTATTTTAAGTAGTTTTTTTGATATGAATACATACAGAGAGAGAGCGAGAGGGAATCATTTAATATATACAGGCATTACTTTGGTGTACAGGATCCAAATTGTGTTAAAGGTCATGCAGTCAAACATACCTGGAACAGAATAGGGCTACATGACCCTTGAGCTGTGCCGATTGGTGGGGGGGGGGTGTGTTAACACAGCTGCACCACAAAGCCCATTCAGGGCTACAAAACCTATGACACTGCTGACATAAAACATGTACTTTTCTGACTTCCATAATGGTCTCTCGTCCTCTGAGGTATGAAACATAGGAATAATCACTGAGACGATATTACTGGTGATCACTGGCCTGGGATCAGTTTCGAATAACTTGTGAAAGTTACCATATTCTTTGTTGTTTCATCATTTTATCTGTCTCTGCTAGTCATACGTCACTTTCTGCCAAAGCCTATCAGCAGTCAGACCTGCTAATGATGATGTGATTGCAGTGTTGGAGTTTAAACTTTGTCCTCATTGTGATTTCAGGCAGAGAGAAAGGCTGGACTGAGAACCACATTTGACAATTTCCAATTTTTCCTATCATCGTTGGTACCTTAATGGTGGTATCGCCCACCAAGGTCAAGATAATGGAATTCTTCTCCGAGCAGGTAAGGGCTTTTTGTTTAAGATTTGTGGAGATTTTGAACAAGAGCACAGTTGTTGTCTTTGTTATCAGGTTACACACACACACACACACACACACACACACACACACACACACACACACACACACACACACACACATACACACACACACACACACACACAACAAAGAGCAAAGTTCAGAAAATGTAGAAGTTAACTTTATTTCAAAAGTTTTGTTTTTGGGTGTGTGTATGTGTGAGTGTCTGTGTGTCTGTGTGTATGTGAAACAGAAAGAAGGAGCCCCCTTTTCAGTGTTTGTATTCCATTAATTTATAAATTCACCCAGTTAGTCAAGCTGACAGGGGCATTCGAATGCTTGCAGGCTTGTGATGGAATAGAACTACTGGATCTGCTTTTTGACAAGAATGATGGCATCTTACGCCACGAGGACATGATGCATCATAATGAGCAGCCTTGGCCAGTCCAGGACCCTAGCGTAAGCAATGCATCTCACACACACAGTCGACCTTCTGCTCTTGGCTACTTGGATTCATTTATTTAAAGCTTCTCTCTCTGATGTTAAACCCTTAAAGTTTAAGAGTCTTTATGCAGGCCCACACTTCAGTCCCTGCCTTTCATTAGTACAGAATTAACATCTGTTCATTTGTTAGTACTGAAATCATTTATAGTAGTTACAGGATAATAAATTTTACACTCTTCGAATAAAAAGAGGTATAAGATAGTACTGCACAATGTTGTTTGTTAATCATTATCATGAAACTGGCCTTTGCAATGTTGCTCTCACAGCATGTTGCAACATGTAAATGATCAGATAACTCCAATTTTTTTATTGGGGACTCTGAACATTCTGATCAATCAGACGGGTTCCTGTTGGAGTTTTGCTCATGATCCAACAAATTTAAATAACACTGCTGAAAATTATGCAGGCCAGTCTGTAATCAACAAACATTCATGAGTGTGCTTTAACGTAGTGGAAGACAAGTTACTGTATAATTTGTATTTTAATACTCAAACTTTAGGTCCAGCAGGAATAGATTACCAGACCACTGGCGTCGGTGCTCAGGGGCCTCAGAGAGCAAGCCTTGAGATAGTTTAAATACATGGGATGTGCAGACTCTCAAAACACTTGGTTGTAAATATTAGATACATTAGGAGTCCTTGAGCATGTACATTAAAACAATAATTGCGATAAAAATATAATATATTAATGGGATGCTGGTAGTTGGGGTAGGGTGGTCTAGTGGTAGGACTCTCGCCTACAGACCAAGAGATTGCAGGTTCGAATCTCACATCCAGCCCTACCACCATTGGGTTCCTGAGCAAGACCCTTAACCCCAAGTTGCTCCAGGAGGACCGTCCCTCTAGTTAAGAAATGGATGTTGCTCTGGGTAAGAGTGTCATCTAAATGCCCTAAATGTATAAGACTGCCTCTGCTTTTGCAACTGTCTTTTTAAAAGAAATTTCAGTTTAAATCTAACCAAGAATATAGAAGATATTCAAATTTAACAGATTATTTATCCAAAAAGTAAAGTTGTTGATTGAGAATTATGTGTAATTGTGGGAACATAATGTGTGCCCCCCCCCCCCCACTTTCTACAGTGCTAACACAGTTGCTAATGTGTTTTTAAGAAATCAAGGAAACATAAATATAAATGAAAAGAGAGGTTGTCTAGATTTCATGTGAACATCTATTTGGGAGGTGTAATTAATCATTTAACCAGAGCAATTCACTTTAAGTGTGCACTTGATATAGATAATTTATTATTATGTTTTTTACACAGTTCCTTGTAACTCTTCAGCTTAATAGATTAACTTGTGACTCAGTAGTTTCAAACATTATACCTATAACCATGAAGAAAATGATATTGTTTTATTCCAAACTATAGAGTTTATGTAGTGACATGTGGGACTGTGTTGTGTCCTTCTGTTGTGTAGATGATGATGCCAGCCCAGGGAGGGGAAGATTTCTTCAATGCCTTACTGAGTGGGAATGACTCCGTGTCTGGTTCCCCGCTGTGGTCACCCTCTCCGAGTGACAGTGGGATAAGTGAGGACCCACATTCTGACCATAATGACAGCCCCCCACCTCCTGGGAGCCCTCCTCTGGAGCCCTGCTACCTTCCCCAACAGCCAAGACAAGCTCCTCCACCAGACACCAGGCTGTCCATTGATTTCAGTGAGTCACCCGGCACAGTAAAACAGCTTCACAGCAACTGAAGATTAGCAGCCATTTCCTTTATGAACACTTCAGGCAGTTATTGGTCTTCTGTTCAATTGAGGAATCAAACATTTATTATTCGTCCATGGGCAAAAACTTTGTGTTGTATGTTCTCTGTTTTTTGTTCCACGTTGTTTGCCTTAAAGGCAGACCATTATTCATGTGCCTCATCAATGTGTGGTTACAAAGACACACACAAAAGCAAACAAATGCTATTATCTTTTTCTACAGATGGCTGGGGCTCTGGCATTTTCCCCGAGAGGGCTGCAGGGATGCCTCCTGCATCTGAAGTGGCCCAGGCCCGGCCGGCTGCAGCTTTCCCCCTCACGGTCAAGGACCTGCTGCTATCTGGCACACCAGAACCTGTGAGTACCCAAGGAGCAAGCTACTTACCATACATAAGGAAGAAAAGGGTGGAAATGTTCTAGGAAGTATTAATATTTAGTCTAATGCTTTCCTATTAAATAAAATTTCATTTAACAGTCCAATAAATGAGAACGGATTGGAAGTCTTAGTCACACTATATAAATATTTAAAAAATGTGGAAAGAAAATACTGTAAGTTCCTAGTGTGGTAAATGTGCATGTAAATTTAAAATGTAGATGTTAAACCATGAATAGAGTCAGAGTAAAGAAATGCTTGAGTAATAAAAACGAAAAGTATATGCTTAAAATTCACTTTAATTTGATGTAATTGAAATGAATTATTTTGAAATTATTCTAAATGATTCTTTAAAATATCAACAGACAGTGGGTAATGAGCAATGGCCGCTCCTACCCAATCTGTAGGTGGACAGAACTTTTAGTGAAAGTGGTTTCCTGTGCATTCACTCCTGAACGCTGTAGATGCTTTCTGACATCGGTGAAGTAGGAGGGTACAGTTCGATCTGAATGCCTGCTCTTGGAATTGTTTTAAAGAAGCTGCAAAGCAAACAAAATTTTGAAGTACATCTGCCGGACACTTTTTTAGAATGCTTATAAGAGTTAAAGTTTCCTTTTTTTTTAAATTTATTTTTGAAAAAAAACATGCACACTGAGAGAAGCTGGCTCTCAGTGAAAATGACTAACAGTTGCTTTGATGCTCTCACTGCTCCCAGTGTGAACATGGAGGAGTGACTTGTCCAATGGGCACAATGACAGCCAGTCAACTTAAAACTGTCACATTACACTTATGTTTTTTCCTGCACATCTCATGTGGCTATATCATCTTTCACCACTAGATGGTAAACATGACAGAATTTCTAAACAGGATTGCAATTTTCTAGACCAGGTTAGGTATATTGTTACTCCATACCCCATGTGTTGACACATAGAATTAATTTTTTATAAAAAAAAAGCAGAGTATTCAGTAAGTGACCACTGGCTGCTTCCTTACAGTTAAAAATGAATGCAATTTTCAGACTGATGCAGCTCACTGAACTGACGTGTTTATACACTCTTAGTGTTTCCTGGCTGCACATTGCCAGTCAGCTCAGGAGAGATGTCATAGACAGTTTGTCTCAGACTCTCCTTAAATGCACTCACTAAATTTGGCAATCAGCATGTGTGTTTGAGCAGGGAAATCATCAAAAAGTGCTGGACACGGGCTCTCCAGGAACAGAGTTGTGCAAACTTTAAATTCTTGACATGTTCCAACAGAGAGAGAGAGAGAGAGAGATAGAAAGATGGAGATAGAGATGGGAGAGAGGGAGAAAGAGATTATATGCTGGGTGTTTGCTCTTCCGCCAAACTGCTCCCACTCAGCTAGCTAGACTGTGTGAAGTACACTGTATATTTCACATGTTGTTGGATTTACATTCATGACTTCTTTCTCTCTCCAGCCTCAGCAGTCCCAACAGGAGCTGTTTCTCAATGAGGATGAGAAAAAGCTACTTGCCAAGGAGGGAGTGACACTGCCCAGCCAGCTGCCTCTCACCAAAGTACCTCATGTTCACATCCATGCCCTAAAGCCAAAGACAACTACTGCTTCTGCTTTATGACTATAACATAGTACTATTTTTCCTGTCCTTGACCTTTATCACAGTTTGAAGAGAGAATCCTGAAGAAAATCCGGCGAAAGATCCGGAACAAACAGTCCGCCCAAGAGAGCAGGAAGAAGAAGAAAGAATACATCGATGGGCTGGAGAGCAGGTATGAGAGCAGGCCAAAGAAAGGAAGCAGGGGACCTGGGGTTGCCGAGGCCTTGAATCTACAGCATAACCAGGTCATGTTGTAAACAAACATTTGGTGATGGTGTGCAGTGTTGTTCTGGTTAACCCTGTACTGACTCATTGGTGTGTTCTCATGGACATTCAAGGTTATCCAGCGATAGACAGATAGAAGACATAGAGATAGAAGATAGACAGAAGTTGGTGATTTTATTTGCTTTAACATAAAAACATCTAATTTTTAAACATTTTGTTCTTCATTTTTATGGCTAGGATGGCAGCTTGTAGCGCACAAAACCAAGAGCTGCAGAGGAAAGTCTTCCAGCTGGAGAAATGCAACATGTGAGGGAATGCATTATGATCCCTATGATTCTTCGCAAGACTTGCTCAACATTTTTCTCTTGCAGCTGCTAACTGAACTTGTTCCTGCTCTCTCTCTCTCTCTCTCTCTCTCTCTCTATCGCTTGCTTTGTGAGTGAATCAGGTCTCTGATGGAGCAACTGCGTCGCCTGCAGGCAATGGTCATGAATGGATCAAACAAAGCAGCCCAGACCGGGACTTGTGTTCTTGTGAGTAACATAACAAGCAAACAGGTGCCGGTTCACACAAACCTGGAAACAGTCTGTGCATTCCCTCACCTACATCAGTCCTCATGACAGCTGCCTAAGGAAGTATGGTACAAGTGTACAAAGTGTTAAACTGCTATTTTTACTTTGTAAAATGCAAAAGGTAGCGCAGTGACACAGTGGTTAGCACTTTTTATTCAACTCTTTGTGGAGTTTGCGTGTTCCCCAATGTCTGTGTGGGTTCCTTCAGAGTGAACCGGTTTCCTCAAACAGTCGTCCAACTTAATGCATGAAGCAGTAAATAAACAGGTGCAAATGATTCCAGATGATCAGGTGATTAGATTATTGCTGATGCTGAATGCTGATAGGCTGAATTCCCTTTACCTAGAACCTCATATCTTAAGGCACTTTGCAGCCTGATGATTCTCTAGCAAAATATAAACAAATGAATGGTAGCTTCAAGACGTTTGCACAGAACTATAGTTTAATGTATCATGCTCTTCCTGTTATTTAGGAAAATGATGGGTTTACTAAACAGTATCTTGCAGAACGTAGCAAAAAAGAAAAATGCAGTAGAGTGAAGGCAAAAGTCTTTGCAAAATACTTTAAATTAATTTTTTTAGATAAGACGTCATGGAGGCTTATAGGCACTAGGTTAGTGTCTAAAACATGACTTGAACATCACACTCTAATCTCATGTTGTTTACTAAAATCTATTGGAACTGGTTTTTTAGAAACATAGTGACTATAAACTTCAATTACTTGTAGCTACATTACCATCATTTATGTCCCATATTTCAGGGAAAAGATCTGCAGCATGTCTAACCTGTAACTCTGTCAATAATGCATTAGGCCCAATGCTGGGTCATCAGCTGTATGGTGCCATCTTACCAAGCTGTCCATCTGTTTCTGTCCCACAGGTGCTGCTGCTGTCCTTCACCCTGATTCTGCTGCCCAGCTTGAAGCCCTTTGCCGAGACCAAGGTCAGCCAACCCGGAGACTTCAGCCCGCTGAGAGGTCAGTCTACCAGTCCCATCACACCCTGGGCTGGGACCTTCTCTAAGCCCCGTTGGTAAATACAACTGTGGCCACCTTTGCACTGGCCCATGCTGAAAACTGCATGATTCAAAGCAATGTGAGCAATGTACCATTAACGTCAAGAATCCATTAGACCAGAGCTGGAACTTTGTGACAGTTATTGTATGGCATCTAGTACTTGATGGATGTCTGGTGGAATGGAAAACACTTTTGCCATCTTTCCCCTGTGTCTTAAATCATTGGTGTGGATGAAGGCTGTAAATTTGAGGCAGCTGTTAGTGGCTTTGTGAACAATCAATTTTCAAGTTCCCTCGTTTCACTGAGGCAGGGTAATTGGAGGTCATGTTAGGAAGTTTGGTCCATTTGGTCATACTTACTTTAATTTATTATCTTGTTACAGACTGAAGTTGTCCTGATTTGATCCCAGACGATAGACTCAATTTATCCAATCTATGCTACATATCACTGTACATGGATCGGACACTTTATTAAGTACACGTACCTATTTTATCAGCTTCACTTACCATGTAGAAGCATTGTGAAGTTTACCAGCACAGACTGCATTCCGTCTGTATCTCTTAATACTTTTCTTTACCCCTGTTAAGGACCACCCTCAAAGGACCACCAGTGAGCAGCTGTTGCTTTGTTGGTGGATTATTCTCAGTACAGCAGTTTTAGTGATGTGTTAGGACAGGTAATTTTTTTGTGTGTGCTGTGATCCTCTCACAGCGGTGCTGCTATAGTCTTTAAACACTGTGTCATGTCATGTCACTGTGTCCACTAGCTAAAATATATGACCTATTGGTCCACCCTTTGTACCCTTGTAAAGTTATTGATGACAGTTGTTTCAGGTGTTTATTATTTTCTAGTACTTTACCAATGGTCAGTTTCTTAATCCGTGGTTGATTTCTGACCACAGGATGCTGGTGGATGGATATCTTTGGTTGTTGAACTATACTTTGTCCAGCAATTAAACGGGTGATTACACACAATCACACACACACTAACATGCCGCTAATGTTGTGCTAAGAACAATCCACCCAAATAATACCTTTTCTCTGGTGGAACTAGAACTAGAAGTAGATATAGAATGGATCTGTGATAAGGAAGGGACCTACGTTATAAAAATATAAATGGGAATACAGTATTATTGTATAAGAAAATTACCAGCATCATAGGATATTTTTCACATGGCAGTCGGCACGATCTTCCTTATCCTACCAATCATATTTGATCCACATTGCCTGGCATTGCTTGGGTAAAGTGAGGTGGATAATAACTCATATTCAGAATGAGATTAATCAATATTGACTCAGCTAAGTGAAATGAGGAGGTACACACTCTCATGCTGTCTTCTAGGAAAACCGGAAATAATTTTGTAAGAAGACAGGCACACAGATTTACACAAGAGTAGCCAATATAATTTTTTTGGCAATTACAAGCAAAACTTTAAAAGAAAAACAGAATAATATTGTCATGTTTTGCGGTGCTCTGCCCTCATTTGACACACCTGGTTCCTCGATATGTCTCATTATTCTAGAGGTGTACAGATCCAAGTGAGTCAGGGCAGAGCTGTCGGTCATCTGGCCTTTGTTTCATGGTCTTAGTGAGTATCAGTTGCTGTATCTTTGGTTAATGCTTGTGTGTTTCACTTTTTCCTTTAATAAAATCCCTTTCCGGAATCCTCATGCCCAGTCCCATCCACCTCAGTGTGACAAATATGTTATTTTAACCAGATGAACATTCTTATTTCTAATGGACTTAAAATGTCTGCTTTATAATATTTATATTAAATAGGCTACATTGGTTTTACATTTGTGGGATACGTAAGGTTTTTCCAGCAGTTTTCCAGTGGTTTTTAAGTATTCCTGGTCTGATAATTGTTCTTGATGTGTTGTGTGCATTTTGACACTTGGCCAGCTTACGTCAACCTCTAGGTTGCCCCGACTGTGTGTATTGGGTCAATGTTTTTGCTGATAAACAAGCTGCTGTCCAACAGGGAGTTTATACATAAAGAGTAAAGATGTTTTCTTCTTAAGGTTCAGGCCTGCATTCATCTTGTATTGTTTCATCAATCAACCTGTCTGAGCCAGTTACAGACTGCCATGCGTGGTTGGCCATGTCCTGTCAATTTATATGTCATTTTAATTTTCCACACTTTAGACCTTCTTATTACATTGTTATGGATTTGTCTTCATCCTACCTGGAACCATAAATATGTTCAAGGCTGAGACACACTGCTCACTCACTGTTGCTTCCACTGCAAGGCTGGCATCTTTTTCGTAGAGCGGTTATAATTACACAGCTGAAAATCTCCTTGCAAACAGTAGGCTATTCCTGCTCCCTGGGGGCTGTTAGTAATAGTCACAAATGGTTTGAGGTAGGCAGCAGGGCCCACATGGGGGCAGACTGAAGTAAATGGCAATCATGAAAGCAAAGCCTAACGCTGGGCATTTTCAGCATTTTGTGAATCTCACCCAGATGCATTTTTTAAAAATCCAACAAGAGGACATGGATTTGTTCAGGAAAAAACAAACACACAAACAACTCACATGGCCAAACAACTCAAAGTAAAAACACTCACATGGCCACCCCAGTTAAGGCTTTTGTTTCCCACTCTGTTGTTTTCGCTGTCCTCAAACACAGTCATTTTCCAGAACCACAAAAGCTCCTGCTGGTTATCAAATAACACCAGTTATTTTGCTCCGCTCAGCAGCTTCCAAATTAATTCTTTGAGTGTCCATGTTTCTCTCAGATGGATGTAAAATCCTTATACTTGATGAAATGTGTATATTTGGTCTGTCTTAACTTTGTCATAGTAATGCGTCCAGTTCTGGCTCTTGTCCTGTAGCATCTTTAAAGAACCTGTATCTTCCAAATTTGACATACTTCATTCATTTTTATAGCTCTGTGTATCAAAAACAGTTTCGATTCCTTTTTTGGGTCTAATTTTCAACCTCCTTTTTTCTCAAATTTAACATGATGTTTTTGTTAGTTTAGTGTTAGTGATTGGCTGCATTGTGACAGCATACATAAAAATATACTGTGATATTATATCATACCTCTTTCATTTAAAAAAAAAAAGGATGGAAATGACCACTTTATAAAACCTCTGCCCTAAATGTCTTATTTCTGACTGTTTCTTTTCAGAAGTATACTTCATACTGCAACTTACCTGAAGTACTTTAATTGGTACTTTCTCTCACTGTTACCAGATTTTTCTTTAATTCTAATTTCTCATTGTTTTTAATGTTTGAGAAAACAGCTGTGTAATATAATACTGGATACTAAAGCTGTGATGAACATGATGTAACAGATTTGGCAAAAAAAAAAAAAACAAACCTGTGGCTCAAGAGCATTAGAGAGTGTCACTGCAGACTATTTTTTTTCTGGCATGGCACGAAAACCTGCATGTTGGGATTTGTGTCACATTCCTTTTCTTTTCTAATCCTCTCCAGTTCAATCAAGATCCCTGCACAACCTGCAGTCCTCCAGGGTGCTGCATGCCCTTGAGCATCCCTTCTCCATGGTGGATGATTCCAAGTCTCTTTCTGGCTTCCCTGGAGACAAAGGCATGGAGAAGATATCCTCTCTAATGGAAAAGCTTCACAGGGACCCAGGACTAGCTAATTATGACCTAGGAGCTGACAACACCAGTCTGGACCAGCATGATGACCATCACCATGGAGACCCCATCACTGGGCACACAGCGACAGTGACCTTGAGTCGGCCGCGTGGTGCAAGACTCCGGCCGCATGCCGATGACATGTGAAGGGCGGTGAGGGATTTGCCCTGGGCAAGTTCTGCAACACTGCTTTTACACAGGAAATCTATTGCCAACAAAGAGCTGAAGGTTTTTCTCCAATACCTGCAAAGCTGATAAGAAGCAGACAAAATGTATAACTCTTAGATTTTTCAGCTTATGTAAGCTTGGCTTAAAAAATCCACTTGTTTGCTTGTTTATGCACTGGAGTGTGTAACTTACTATTAATTTTTTATGCAGCTCAAGGACAAGGCCTACTGGTAAAAGAAAAAAAGGAAGAGAAAAAAATCTATTCCAAATTATTATTATGGTCTTTCCTCTTCTGCCTGTCCAATATTTTTAACGTGTCTTGACAACAGCAATATTCTGCATGTAGCCAAGGCTATGATGTGTACAAATACCGCCAAATCATACAATTTCCTGTGTATATATGTCAAAAAAATATATAATATCCATCTTGAAAACAAATGCACTGTAATTAATAATAACAATATGTCAAAAGCTCAAGCACTTTTTGCAGTTCTTTTCATGGTGTGTTCAATAAACTACATTGGGAAAATTCACATGAGCAGTTTTCTGAATCTACAAGGACACTCCTAAAGTGAAAAGACATGGTTGCCAGATCTGCTTAATATATATATGCTGATAAATCAATATGGTTTACAGCACAGTATGACTTACTTTGAGCTATTAAAATGATGATCAGACTCTTATTTATTACAATTGAGATTGCAATTGTACAATTGCAAAAAAAAATGTTTTTTATATAAGCACTTTTACTCTGTGTCATGGTGACCACCAAACCCCAGCCATGGCCACGGTCCCAGTCTCCTAACTGAGCTGGAATTTCTATCCAACCACTTAATCACACCCAGTCCTCCTAACTTGGCCTGCCAGGTATTTAAGGTTTGCCAGTCCGACCCAGTCTCGCCTGTTCTCTGTTTATGTATCTGTTTTTCCTTGATTCTTTTGAAGCCGTTTGTGAAAGACGCTGTTTTCCAAAAAGGCTACCCACTCCATCTACACATTACTCATGGGTATGGCTCATCCTAAAGTGTATTATGACTTGCATCCACAGTTCTGTACCACCTTATGCAAGCGCTGAATGAGGTTTGAGCTCGTGTGTGGTTTGGGGACACACAGTACTGTGCAAAAGTCGAATTTCTTCATATTTTGCTTCCAAGGAGCCAGACTTTGCTGTATTGTTGAGGTATATTAATACAGACCTCCTGAAGGACAAAGTTTTTGGCTCTCATTTTCAGTGCAGTCCCAGTTTGTGCCTGACCAGAGGAAGAAGCAGTGAAGAAACAGATGCAGATGATTCCGGATGATCAGGCCAGTGATTAGTTTTTTGCTGATGCTGAACACTGAGCAGTTGGAACCCCTTTATCTAGAACCTTGTATCTTGAGTCACTGTTGCAGCCTGTTGCAGTTAAACATTTGTCCCCATTTATTACATTTAACACATCAATTAAGTGTAAATATATGTAAATGTAAATGTATAGGTAAATGTATAAATATAAATATAAAGAAAACAGCAATGGCTCAAGGCCTTTAGAAGGTACTCTATTAACATAAACTAAAGAAACAAAATCTGGACACCAGACATGTCTTAACAGAGTGGAAATATCTGGAGGAAATGGAAAATATGTTGCATATTTGATTTTCTCTGAACCACTCCTTTTTAAAGGATTGATTGAGACATTGTATCATGGAGTCCTGTAAAACCTGTTGTCCCATAATACCTAACTCCACCCTAAAGAGGAAGACACTCTATATTGATGATGCTACTTCAGACTATGAAATTTATTAAAAGCTAAGTTTATGTGCTATTGACAGCAATGGCCCCTTATTCCCCTTACTGAAAATTCAAAGCTGTTAAAGTAACTTGATGACTTCTGCTACACTCAGGGACTGTTTTTCTTTAATCATGAAGAGAAAGAGTGTGGCATCTTTCATCCATTCGCCATTTCCCTCGGGTGCTACGGGAGCTTCAATCCACATGCACTTCCCCTCGCCTCACAAGGAGGTGAACGAGGCTGCCAGTGAAGTGCGCCCTCGTTTTTTCTTCCGTTCCTCTACAAACTGGTGGACTATTGATGTGCCGAGCTGACCCAGTTTAGTGGTGCAGCACAAAAATTCAAGGCACAACCAATCCTCCTGAGGTCAAAATTCTCCCATTTCATTTTGGTGCTGCATAAACTGACCAATGGAAACTTGATCTTCCAGGTAAAGTTTTTTCAGATTAATTCAGCACAACCCTTACCCCAGATGGACAATTTCTGAAATTGTTGAACATGTGGTTACATATTAAAACCTATAAGCAACACAATTGCTTTCTATAAAAGAAATGCACACATTTTTACAATGGGGGAGATTATAAACTCCCTATACTCTCTATAACCCCAGTATGAACTAGGGTTGAAGAACTGCGTATAAAAAATGTCTTAGTACGTTTGTCGCCAAAATATAGGAAACAAATGATTGGATTTCCTTCTTTGCGTAAATTTGTCAGTCATGTCAGTCATTTTCTGCCGCTTGTCCCAAGCGGGGTCGCGGGGGGTGCTGGAGTCCATCCCAGCTCAGACAGGGCGAAGGACAGGGGACACACCCTGGACAGGTGGCCAGCCCATCGCTGGAAGGAGCATGATGGGGATGGCACCTTGCTCAAGGGTATCTCAGGGCAACCTATTGGGAAGGGGTCCGAACCCCCGATCATGCGGCCAACGCCCTAACCACTATGCCACCGCTGCCCCTGCGTAAATTTGTAACAAGCTTAAATGCCTTCACTGCATAGCAAAAACAAATGAATTGGTCTTGCTGTTCCAGTACTTTTGGAAGGGACTGTTTAGTGTGTCTGTAATTCTACAATTACTATTAAATGAAAATTTTGCTGTACAGATGATACTATCATAATCAAACAAGTGTTGCCAGTCCAGAGATCAATGACAATAACATAAAAAAAAGCAAAACTAAAACTAAAAAGCTAATACATTTTTTTTTTTCTTTTAGAGACATGCTTCTAACCATGGGTTGTAGCTTATGGGTTCTGCTTGCTGAATGGTTATCAACCAGCTGATGTTACCTAAAGGTTGGTGGTTGAGGCAGTGGGTGCCTAGTGGTTAGGGAAGTTGGCCCTAGGATCAGAAGGTCATGGGTTCAAACCCCAGACCAGTATGTTGCCCTGAGGTACCCTTGAGCAAGGTACCATCCCCGTCACTGCTCCCTGGGCACTTTCAATAGCTGCCCCCTGCTGCGTGTGTGTGTGTTTGGATTAAATGCAAGGGCTCTAATTTCAATGTGACTCACTGTGTGGTGTGCTGTGCTGTGTTTCACAATGACAAGAGTAGTCACTTTCACTTTATTGTTTGTGGTCATAGGGAATTGGTTTCCTAAACTGGGTCAAGCCTATACCTCGGCTACATTTCCTTTAAATGGAGAACCTCCATTAGGAACTTGAGAGAGAAGGTTGCAGTCGAATAGTTTTTGACTACAAAGATACCTCACTGAGTAAAATGGCCCAGAAGTATTTAAGTGGCAGCCACGTTAAGTGTTGGTTTAAATCTGAAAGCCAAGAAAAGAGGATTCAATGCTTCCTTTCTTATCTCTTTTAGCACAGGGTACACTTTATCAGCCTGTACAAAAGAAAAGGGGATAATGCCATCCCACAATTGCAGCAACATTTAAATGGATACATTAGTAGTTTCACCACGGCAGACATACGTCAATAACATCTGCCTGCGCATAACTGCCAACTGTAAGTGCCACCGCATCCCTGATCTAGACTTACCCCCTGTCCTGAAAACTGACCCAGAGACTGCTAGAACGTGTTAAAGCCGTTGTCTTTTCTTGTTTCTCAGGCCCTCTGCTTGTGGGTTTTCCTTCACTGGCAACGGACAGAATCTTTCCAAAGACAGTGTGAAGTGAGGATACATAAATAGTCTCTGACTAATTATTAACCACTGCTCTGTGACTGCTTCTGAAACTGTGGGTTGGTTTATATTGTAGCTACACTTTCTTCCGTATTTTATTCTCCTCCCTTTTTTACTCTCCTCATTCCTAAAACACTTGGTGATGCAACATGAGCACATTGTCAGTGATGTTTATGGGGTCTTGCATCTTTAGTCTCAAGCTTGTTTCCAAATAGCATACTACTCCATGGATCATTCCTTTCATTATTTTCTGAACTGCAGTAGAGTTTTCATATTAAACTAAACTAAGTTGATTTACAGTCCCCTCCAAAAGTACAGAAACTGAAAGGTCAATTCATTCCTTTTCACTTTGCACTGAGAACATTTGGGTTTGAGCTCAAAAGATGAATGAGATGAAACATTTTCATCTTTTGTTCTTGGTATTTACATCCGGATATGTTAAATTAAATGGAAAATTGCACCTTTTATATCCGATGGCCCATTTTTCAAGTGAGCAAAAGTATTGGATATAGGATATCAGGGCTGTCTGGAGTTACAGAGGTGTGTCCTGAAAGATTCTTTGTTTAAACTATAAAAAGCTCTTGATATTTACATTTAGTTGAAGCTTTGGATTTTATATGACATTTGTAAAAAAGGAAAAACCAACACGGAAACCAGAAAGCTGTCTAGGAAGGCAATGCAAGCCATTCTGAAGCTGAGAAAAGAAGAAAATCCATTAAAACACACTGCCAAGTTTACAAATGACTTCATTAGGGGAGAGAATCGAGAAGTTCTGGACTGGCCAAGTCAATCACAAGACCTTAACCCAATTGAACTTCCGTTCCATCTGCTGAAGAAAAGACTGAAGTGAGAACCCCCCCCAGAACAATCAATAGCTGAAAGATGCTAAGGTAAACACCTGGTAACCATGATGAAAGAAGAAATCAGCAACTACAGTGACTTGATTAAGTGCCATCTACTTTAATTTTCAGTTTCAGTATTTTGCTCACTTAAAGACCTAGAGATAAAAAAGTGCTGCATTCTCTGTAATTTAACATGTCTTACACATGCATGTAAATACCAGGAAATAAAACTTGAAAATCTAATCTCATATTCCTCCTTTGACCTCAAACCCAAATGCCTTGCTGTTCCAATACTTTTGGAGAGGGCCGTACACAGAAGACTAAACATGAGAGGGGAGAAGAATCCCCCAGAGAGCCCCCATATTTTTAAAGATGGAACATTCAGTCTCTAACCCACTTATTATGCAAAAAAAATAGATTCTTTTAAATACTAAAAGAGGTGTAAAAAAAGCTTTTTGAGGTCCCTGATATGTGTGGAAGTCTGATCAACCATGATGCAGAACATCAGTTAACCAAGTTAGCACTGTAATTACATCACCTGCTTGAAGAAGGTGTCAACTGTTGCACATCAGCTCTAAAATCCTCCCCTAAATACACTGTAGAGTAGAGTAGAGTGATCTTATTGTGAGATATAGAGTGATTATTATCCCACGAATGGGAAATTTGGGCGTTACAGGGCTCTTAAAAAAGACAGGTGTACAGAAAGAGAAGAAAAAATATATAAAGATATAGAGAGAGAACAGGAACAAGTACAGGAGAAAAAAAGAGGAGCTATAAATAAATAATAAATTAACTATCTATATATATCTATATATATCTACATATACATATCTACAATATAGACTGTTATAAGTTATGAATGAATTATACATATAAATAACAAGTAGCAAAATATAAATATAGCAAAAAAAAATAAATATAGTAATTAGGCCCCCACACTACTGCTGATGTCTTTGAACACCTTAGATCCAATTCCTGATATCCCAGCAGCTTTTCAGTGACTTTTTCCAAAACCCAGCACACATGAGAGCTGTAGGGTGTGGCATAAACTGTGTTGAAGACTTTTACTGATTGAGCTAGTCAAACATAACACAGACACATCTGCTCAGGTAGGTGGCCAAGTTGCCTAACTAGCACGCCTGGTGAAACACAATTTACCCATCCTGCATTGCTACAAAGACATTATAAAAGAGTCAGAATAAAAAAAGGCTTTTGATCTTTGTATGCTTGAGTCATTTTTTGATGAAACATTTTTGGATGACAGCATTTTCTTTGGACATGTAAGTGTTATTTTCCTTTAGGGACGATTATGGCATGAGGTTTTTTATTTGGTGTATATTCCCAGATGTAGCTTGCTACGTTACGTATGGGAAGGTTCTGTTAGGTTCGATAGGTCAGGGTTTTTGAAAGGGTTAAAATTAACTGCCTTTTTTAGAACAACCTACAGTATTGTCATTGCCACCATGTCACTGGAGTAATCAGGCAGAAGCAGTGACTTGTTTGTAGTGTGTAATTCAGTATAAAGTGCGGACCACTAGTTTTATCAACAGTTTATCACATACTGGAGTAATTTTTATTTTGGGGGCTGTCCCATGTAACAAATAATAACATATTTGTGCATACTCTATATATATATATATATATAAATACACATATATAAATACACAAATAATAACATATTTGTGCATACTCTCTCTCTCTCTCTCTCTCTCTCTCTATATATATATATATATATATATAGTACTGTGCAAAAGTTTTAGGCAGGTGTGAGAAAGAGAAATCTAAATCAAATCAATATTTGGTGTGACCACCCTTTGCCTTCAAAACAGCATCAGTTCTTCTAGGTACACTTGCACACAGTTTTTGAAGGAACTTGGCTGGTCGGTTGTTCCAAACATGACTGTGTTTCAACCTCCGTGTGACATTGATGACTTTGTTGTAAAAGGCGCTATACAAGAATAAATTGAATTGAATTGAACTGATGATCATCAGCACCTGTTTGGTAAAACTGGTTGATCAGACACCGACGATAATCCTACAAAATCCCTGACTTTGTGCAAGTGTACCTAGAAGAACTGATGCTGGTTTGAAGGCAAAAGGTAGTAACACCAAATATTGATTTGATTTAGATTTTTCTTTTGTTCGCTCACTTTGCATTTTGTAAATTGCTAAAAATAAACAATCATTATTTATATTTCTGAAAGCGTTCTTTGTTTACAGAATTTTTTTCACACCTGCCTAAAACTTTGGCACAGTGCTGTATATATATTATGCACAAATATGTTATTAAAAGTTATATATAGTATAAAAGTATTGTGGCCTGTGTTTGTATAATACACGTGAAGTAATGCTGAACCTACTTCCAAAACTCTTATTATGAACTGCGCATGCGCAATAGGTCCACTTGCCGAACAGGTTGTTAGACCAGCCGTGGCAAGGTGTGGTCAGCTCTCTAACAGTTAATTCAGCCTCGTTGAGAATGCTGAGTATAGCCTTCCATGACCCAGATGGAGTTTTAGCACGTCAGTCAGAAATCCTGAATGTATCTCAGTGTGCAGCCTGCATTAGTGAGCTCCTCCAGTGTGAGTTACACCAGTCAGACGAGCTGTTTGGGGTCAGTTTACACAATGCTGCCTTTAATGAACGCACAGCAGCCTGTATGTCCACATCTGGTGAGCTTCTAGGCTGTTTTGCGTGGAGAACATTTCTCCTGAAATTAGATAACAAGTGAACACAGGCTGACTCAGTTTCACAAACTGTTATGGCCATCGTTTTGCCTCCCAGTGCTGTCCAGGAGAAATGACTCATCGGAGTCGATGTTGGATGTGAGAAAATGAAATAAAAAAAATAATAATAAAAAAACAACATAAAAAAACTCCTCAACATGCTCCTCAACATCTCCGGGCAGCTTCCACTGAGAGCGAAAGGAGCGGTAAGCAGCTGTTGAAGATGTTTAAGATAGATATGTGGAGAGAGAGAGAGAGAGAGAGAGAGAGAGAGAGACAGAGCGCGCGCACACTGCGCGTGACGCTCAGTGTGGAGTATAAAAGAATGGAGCGAAGCTGCGAAGCGCAAAGCGCACGGAGGAGCGCGCAGAGACCAGAGAGGCTGCTTGCTCTCCACACCGTGTCCCGGGATGCGAGGGATGCTCCGCACGCACGTCACATAGATTTCTTTGCATCTGGCGCGCGTCTTCACATGTGGACCCCTTTTGGGATGGAGAGGAACGGCACGAGCCAAGCAGCGGAGCCGGGCGAAGGCGAGCAGGTGCTGGAGAGGATGGAGAGCAGCACTGGTCTTGAGAACTGCACTGATGCCCTGGTGGGGAACCTGTCCCTGCGCTGCTGGCTGCACCTTTTGACCAAAGAGTCAGGCACCGGGCTGCAGGGGGATGGCTCCAGTCTGGTGGTGCGCGTCATGATCGCCCTGGTTTACTCGGTGGTGTGTGCGCTAGGACTGGTGGGCAACTCGCTGGCGCTCTACCTGCTGCACTCGCGCCACCGACAGAAGCGCTCATCCATCAACTGCTTTGTGATGGGCTTGACACTA
This sequence comes from Hepsetus odoe, assembly GCA_017165825.1. Taxonomy (NCBI): domain Eukaryota; kingdom Metazoa; phylum Chordata; class Actinopteri; order Characiformes; family Hepsetidae; genus Hepsetus; species Hepsetus odoe. Next base: position 19,959,727 of record CM029380.1, read on the forward strand.
ACCGACCTGCAGTTCGTCCTGACACTGCCCTTCTGGGCCATAGACACAGCACTGGACTTCCGCTGGCCCTTTGGCAAAGTCATGTGCAAGATTGTCAGCTCTGTCACTACCATGAACATGTACGCCAGTGTCTACTTCCTCACGGCCATGAGCGTGGCCCGGTACTACTCCATCGCCTCGTCACTGAAGATGCGCAGCCACAGAGCTGCAGCAGCTGGGGCCAAGTGGATCAGCCTAGGCATCTGGGTGGTGTCCCTGCTGGCCACTTTGCCCCATGCTGTCTACTCTACCGTCGCCCAAGTGGCAACGGATGAGGAACTTTGCTTGGTTCGCTTCCCAGAATCAGGCAGCTGGGATCCACAGCTGCTCCTGGGCCTTTACCAGCTGCAGAAGGTTCTGTTGGGATTTGTCATTCCTCTGGTGGTGATCTGCCTGTGCTACCTGCTGCTGCTGCGCTTCGTGCTTAGCCGGAGGGTCAGAGGTGCAGTCAGCTCAGAGGGTGAACATGGTCGGCACAAGCGTCGCTCCAAGGTCACCAAATCGGTGGTGATCGTGGTGCTCTCATTCTTTCTCTGTTGGCTGCCCAACCAGGCACTAACCTTTTGGGCTGTCCTCATCAAGTTTGACCTGGTGCCCTTCAGTAAGGCTTTCTACAATGCCCAGGCATACGCCTTCCCTCTCTCTGTCTGCTTAGCACACACCAACAGTTGCCTCAACCCGGTGCTCTACTGCCTGATCCGCCGTGAGTTCCGGGCTGGACTGAAGGAGCTGCTGTTCAGGGCTACGCCATCCTACCGCAGCCTAGCCCAGCTGCTGCCCCGGAAGGCCAAAGTGGCTGAAGCACCCCCTGTCCTGGTGTTGGTGCAGATGGATGTTTGAAAGAGCCCATTTCCAATTTTTTTATAATTTTATGTATCTCTAATTCGGATTAATTCATATTCAGTTTACACTTTGACATATGTGTCAGGCAGATCCTGGTTGTCTCACTGCTGCTTTTGCAGCCTTAGAATCTGAGAAGCAGGGCACCATATCATTTTTTTCTTTGCATCATGAGAAGAACTATAACTGGATCCAGTTTCTGTGGCACTTAAAATATAAATGTTGAGGTGTTTTACGGAGCTGCTGCTTTGCCTGTGTGTAATACTGACATAGATGTGTGAGATCTGCACTTAAATTTTTTACTTTTTATTTCCTTTTATCATATGCAATTGTGTTCTATAAGGACATATTTAACAATAGCACTCATGTCTAATCATCCTAATGAAGAGTCTGTGGATTTCAACTCCATTCCAGAAAGGAAAAAAATCAAGTAGTTTCATTCATCAACAAGATCTGCACTTATTTTCCCTTCTGTCTGCTGGAAAGCAGCAGACGTGAGAAGTCCCTTGAGAGAGACACTTCTGTTTTTTCTCTCTGCTGTTCTGTTTGTTTTATCAGTTTCCCTCTGGCTGGGACCAATTTTGGCATGTATATCTGATCAGCAGGAGCATCCCGACACCATGGCCGATCAGGCCCCATTGTCTTCACCTCTGTGTTGGAGCTGCGGATTAGAAACCCTGATAAAGGATTCTGCCGAAGGGCTTCCTTCATGGAACAATAAATGATCAATTTGTGATGTTCATCCTTTGATTCTGAAACAAAAATGCTGGCACTGATTGTAATAGAGGTGCATCCTCTTGAGTGGTATACAATACCTTGCTATTTCACAAGAGATGGAAAAGGACTAAATGGTCTGTTAGCTGCGTGACCTTCAATGCCCAGTCATCAGCCGGAAACTTCTGTTACATGTTGTGACATCCTTGAAATTTCTAAAGCTTTACATATAGCATATCTCCTTTATTCAGTGTAAGACGAGTGTTTTTGAATGAGCTGAACACATATGAGAGTTGAAACAGTAAATGTGATAATTTTATTGTACAAATCCTTCATAAAAGAATAACAGATTTCATATAGATATAAAGATATACTTACCTTTAAAGTAGAAATCCAGTGTTAATTAATATATATATATATATATATATATATATATATATATATATATATATATATATATATATTCAATCATTCTCTGGCAGTTCCTTTGCCTACAGCATTTGAAGTTGAAATGAAATGATTTTTTAATGCATTCACATCATTAAAATGTGTTGCCAGCATATTCAATAGCTTCACCAGAAAAGCGATTCAGTAATGAAATATTCAGTGTTCAGTGGAAGGTTCTTGGTGCAGCCTTTTTTGAGTCATCAATAGAATGTCCAAGAAAGAAATGGACGGTTGACATGTGAGTCTGTTGGGCAGCGAAGTGTAAGAACCTCACTAAATAACAGGCAGGGATCCGTGGGGTGAACACACTAATGACACTGCTGCTGCTGTTCTTTCCTGCTTCATAGAAGCAAAGGTTGTTTTTCTTTCCATAAACCTCCTGCAGTGATGTTTGATGGATTTACTAATATTGTGCTCTTTTATAAAGACACAGAACATCTGTTACATAGGCAGGAAGAAAATTCAATATTGATCTTGAAACGAAGAAAATAAATGTAGGATGTGGGTATTTGAAAATCGTTATTAGTTCATGAGTTGTTTTAAAAGTTGAATAAATAGATATAATAGTCATCCTCTGAAACAGATGGGCGTGTGCATATATTTTTACCTTGGAAGAATCACAAATGTACTAAACATATCTGCAATCTGAAGAGCAAAAAAAAATGTATTTTAGGTTTCTAAGAAAGCATATAAACATTAGAAGAAAAACTATGCTCTTGCACAGGGAGGGGGACTTTGGTAGTGGACCCTACTGGGCTAAAGGAATAAAAAAATAAATGCCATAATAAAAAAATAATAAATGTTACTGTAAAACAAACTGGCTGTTGTCCAACCATGAACAAAACTATTTTCTCTCATTTAAAAAAAATCTCATCCGTATATATTTCTGCTGAATGAACATTATTTGTGATAATATATTTAATCCTGCTTCCTCATCCCTCTTCTCCCTCCTTCATTTTTCTTTGGCATTTGATATGTCATTCATTTTAATGGTCACTTTTGTGGTAATGCTCACTAAGGATGAGGAAAAGCGCTACTCTATTTGTCTTCATCATTTAATGATGATTTCCTTGTTTCACACCACTGTTCTCAGTTCTGCCAGTTCTCGTCCAACATGCAGCCTGGGCTGGCAACAGTCTGACTGCATTATAAGTGGGAGGGGCTAATCTGCTGGAGGCTGAGAAGGTAAATAGGTTAATGAATGTGTGACATCACACAAGGGAAATACAGATTTAGGGATTTTCGGGGGAAGTAAAGTTGTGTTTTAATATTTAACCATGGCAATGTTAAACTATTGTATTAAAAAAAAGAAAAACGGGACATTGTTTCTTCCATGATATGAACCCTTAAATGTCTATTCTTTTAACTTTTGCATCCTGAAACTGAATCAAAATGTAAATCGTCGCTAGCTTGTAATCGTTTCTGTCCTTATGGTTTAAAACGGTCCTCTTGAAATGCCTTTGATATGAGAGAGTGAGAATTGATCTACATGCATAGACTGTGCTCAGTGTGAAATCCTTTACATTTCCAGCAGTTCAGTGGCAGGATATCTCTGCTGTATTATTAACATCATATCCATTCTTCCGAAAGATGGTGACATCTCTGTAATTTCTACTGAGCAGCCCAATCTAGCTGGAGTTATTGTGTGTAAAAGTCTATACTGAGGTATTTCCTGACGTAATTCCAGGGAGACATGAAGAAGAATATACGAGACAGAGTTAATTAGCTAAATGAGTTGAAAATTGTAAATTTGATATTAATTGCAGTGCTGAATGTCTTGGGGTGACATTTCGGCAAAGTGTGAGTAATTGTGATATTCCAATAACCAGTGAGGCCTCACAGCTACATTTAAATGAAAATGAAAATCTTAAACAGATTTAAGATTGCTGAGTTGCAATTCTCAATCTGGGGTTCTTTTTCGATCAATATAGAGGTCAGAGTGGTAAGAGAAAACAGAAGGAAAGAGAATCTGTTTTGATTAATCTGTGGTCATTAGATACTATAAGTATATGCTAAAAGGGCTTCATATGGGCAAATGCAGACCTCATTAAAGGTCCCCAAAAGGGACTGCATAAAATCAGCTGATATGACTGCGAAAATAGCCCTAGTCCTTTCGCTGTGAATTTTAAAGCATGTATCGTAGATGTCTTCACAGTCATTATCATTGAGGCTGAAAGAGACAATGAATTATGAAGAGTGACAGGCTGCCTTTCTGGAAAGTGTTTTTGTAAAATGTGTGGGCAGGGAAGGGCGGAACACCCAGAGAGAAAGGCAAGCACATGCTGAGCCTAAAATACAAAGTCGTCTTTTTTGGGTTGTGCGGCCACTTAAATTCTGAGTCCAAGGCTGGGCTCGGATATCTTAATCAGATGAAATGCAGTCAGCTGCTTTTATTTCACCTTACCCCTTAAGAAAATAATCTTTGCCTTGGCCAGTCTGACTTCTGGCATCTAATTCAGGAACTAAGTTTTCAGGATGAATTTGACTCCCATGGAGAGGGCGGGTCATTGAGGATTTTTCTTTTCCATGTCTCAAATGATCAATATATGTGTCTTCCTCTGGACAGCAACCCAGTACCTGATGCTTCCTGCTGGTGACCTTTCAATGGGCTTGTGTGTGATGGTTGAAGGGGATTACAATGGTTAATTGTTGCTCATTAATGGCTGATTATGAAGCTGGAATGAAATGCTAGGGGGACAGTTGAGCTGGATCCCAATTAGAACTGAAGTACGTACGCACACACCTCCCAGGGCAGGCAGATCTACTGCTGGAATGGGTAAAATAGTCTTTCAAGGCATGCCATCATCATCATAGGCAGTGCATGTCTGCTTCAGTATAACTGGGTAATGTAATGGAAATTCATTAGAAAGTGACAGGCTTGAGTCAATATCGATTTTCTCTTTACTCTTTCACTCAGTCACTCAAAAATCAAGACATTTATCCCCAGGGCTGCTTAGCTTTCCAACAAAGAGGTGTTGCTGGCGATAAATGCTATCTGTGATGACCCAGACTAATGTGCTATATGGCTGCATTTTCAGCGTCTGATTATTTTGAAAGGGAGCGGGTGATGGAGGGGGTATTTCCAGGCCGCTTTTTTATCTCCTTTTTGGCCTTCAGTGCCATCCAGTAAAAATTGTGCTGTGTGGCATCCAAGAAAAAAACAGTTTGCTCAAACCCCAATGAACTGACTTATGATCATGGTTCAGGAGAACATCTCCTAAAATTCACCCCCCAACATTAAAGTGCTATATTATTCCAGAATGCCTTCTCCTTGACTCCTTTCCGCTTTTCATAATATGCCAAAGTTGTTTCATGGAAAGGAAGCTTCCCTTGGGATTTCTCAGCGGCTCTGAGCCACGCTTCGGCGGAGCTTGCAAAGAAAGCGCCACGCTTTTCAAACAGAAGAACGGCTCCAACTCATCTGGCTGAGTGGGGGAAGACGTCGAAGATCAACTGAGACATCAAGGCTCAATGTCCCAGACAGGCTTTGGAGAACCAATGATTTATCAGGCCTCTTTGTTCTTTAATGCATCCTAAGCCAAAAACCATGCATGTGTGAATGCGTGTGCATGTCACCCCTCAGATAAAACTGAGCCTAAAATAATTACTGCAGGAGAAGGAGAAAGGCGACAGCTGATCTCTCTCCTCTCTGCCCTATTTTCTCCTGACTGCCTCCTCTCTACAAAAAATAAAGTGAGCTCACTATTACCATGTGTCAGTCAAGCATTGTGGAGAAGAATCAATCAATCACACCACTCAAACTGAGACCCATAAACAAGCAGACTTGAAACAAAGCACATGAAAGCACTCTGTCTTGGCTCAGAGTACATGCATAATTAAAGCTACATTATGTTGGATTTAGGCTACTAGAAATAGTGCAGCTTGTGCTGTAATAGTCTTCAAAAGCATATCTGAGATCCTTTTAGGTAATGCACTCAGTAAAATCATTAGGTCTTTTGAATTGCACAAAGAAATTACTTTTATAACTGTGAAATAAGCTTGGGGAAATTAAGCTTAAAGAACAGCCAAACAGGAAAAACAACATTGCTGAAATCATAAAAGACATATTTATACATAAATCCTATCATTTATTACATGGCACACTATGAATGGTGTACTACAAGGCCAGTTGTTCTCACTTAGACTCCCAGCCAGAGAAGGTGGAAGCAAACTCACAAATGGTGGATTCAAAATGAAGAACTTGGGACCAACAAATAGCCTCGCCAGCCTTGATGGTGGTTTGGCCCCTTAACGGGGAGATAAATCCTGTCTGCCTGAATAACCATGACAGCCTCAGCTTGAGGAAATCCTGCTTCTGCCCAAGCTTTGATATAGATTTTTTGAGCTGGGAATGAATATGTCACTCTGAAGACTGAACTGAAAATCAAGTGAACAGCAGCAAATTTGAAAAGCCAAAGAGAAGCTTGAAATTCATATATAGCTCTCACTGAAAATATACATTTGCATGTTCTTCGCATATCTGTGGGATTCCTCCAGGTGTACTGGTTTGCTCCCACAGTCCAAAGATGCACGCTAAGCTAATTGGAGATGCTGATCCCTAGGCGTGACTGTGTGTGTGTGTGTGAGTGTGTGTGTCTACTCTGCAATGGGCTTGTGACCTGTCCTGGATATTTCTTTGCCTTGTGTGTTAGCTTTCTTTTCTTCTTCTTCTTCCAAAAAAAACCCCCAAAAAAACAAAAAAACAAAAAAACAAACAAAAAACAAAAAAACCCTTTTGGAACTTATCTAATATGTGGCCCAGTGAATTCCTTTACCTCAGTCACTCACAGGGTTTAAATGCTTCAGCATCACCAGTTATGCTAATCAGGATAAGCAGTTATGAGTGAGTGAGTAAAAATATGAGAAATAAATGTAGCCTATAATAAACGCACATCCAAGAAAAACGAAAACAAAACCATGCTTCACACATCATCCAGCTTATTATCATTTATTTTTTAATACATTAAAATTTAAAAAAGGGTTGTTTTTTTTGAGAGCTGTACATTCTAGTATTTTTCCACACTAACCACATCATGGAATTGCTGAATATAAAGGAAAACATATAGAATTGTAATCTGTAACTTGTAATTTGGATGTTTAAAACAAATGAGGGTATGAATCTAAAAATATAAATTAGAATGCACTTAAAAGAGAGAGACTTGGCTAACTGAAAGAAACTTGAAAAGTAAGCTGTGCCCAGTCACCTGTGCCTAAAATAGGTTTAAAATATTAAAAAGGGAAGGTTATAAAAAGAAACATACTGGTAGACCACTGACTCCAAAGCATCAAGACAGAAATTCAAAACAATATTTCTGTCAGACAGCGCTCTGCTCTGAGCACACCTGGGCTGGTTTTATAAGCCCCAATGAGTCAGAGCGGCGCATCAGTCATTCACACGGGTGATCTCCGTTGTAACAGTGGTGCTTTATTTGTATCTTTGGTTATGTTCACTATGTCTAATAAAGCTAAGAACGAAACTCCTTGCGTGGCACATATGTCATACCCACAGCACACCAGTGTTACAATTTCCAAAAGTTTTTTTGGGGGGGAGTATAATGTGTCCACAAAGAGTTAATGGTACTTCAGGAATCAAACAGAGCATATCTTGATCGGACTGAAAAACGACCCATGACTCACTCCAGCAAAGGTGATCTGCGAACTGCTTTTGAAAGAAGCTGCATTTCCCCATCTCTTTGAGTGTTCTTCCCATTTAGCATCTTATTTTAATGGCTTATTTTTTGATCTGGAGAAAATATTAATATTAATGAAAATAACTGAATATTTTGAGGCATGTCTATTAAGTGAAAGAGACTATTCTTGTCATTGTGAAACACAGCACAGCACAATGAACCACAAAGAAATTACACCTCTGCATTTTACCCTTACACTCACACACGTGCAGCAGGGGGCATCTATTGAAAGTGCCCGGGGAGTTGTGATGGGGACGATACCATGCTCAAGGGTACCTTAGGGCAACCTACTGGTCTGGGATTTGAACCCATGACCTTCTGTTCCTGGGTCCAACAACTCTGAATTGTTTTTGCTGTAAAAGCTGGATGAACATCTTATAACTTTTCCAGGGGTTGTAGTACTGCAGTGCAGACATTTCCCAAAACAACAGCAGTCTTCTCCCATGAGATGAAGTCATTTATAGTTAATTTATAGTATATTTATAACTAATTACCCTCTAAAAAGTGTTTTTTATTGTAATTATCAGTACACATACAGAGGAGAACCATAATCATAGTTAATATTTCTAGATGCCGTGAACCTAAGTCCAGTAGCAGTGTGTGTTTTCTGTGTGTGATTATTTGCATCAGATTCTGTAAAAGAGAAAAAGCAATTAACTTAAACATACCATTTAGACCATTGGAATGGAAATGGCATGTCCCTTATCTTATTTCATGTTAAATGCTGCTCAGTTAATGAAGGCTTGTGATAGTATCCCACTGAGTCAGTGTTTAAATAGAGAAAAGCACAAAATGTCACACTGACTCTTCAGTCTGCTGCACTAACTAAGGTTGCTGACAAGCAGCAGGGCAAATTACACTTTGATAGGCATTTGATCAGATACCTCAGTCTGCTCAGTGACCTTTCCAGTGCTGCTCAGAAAACATTTTAGAATAAATATATCACAATAGTTATACACCTGCACACACACACACACACACACACACACACACACACACACACACACACACACACACACACACACACCCTGCCAGTCACATGTTAGTCTATAGCACTGCGAGCTTGTTGTCTGGGGGTATGAAGGGAACTTCACTGGCCTTGTGATAATGGAAGCATGATGATAGCTGTAGGTGTTTTGGTTTCAACCCGGTGGTCAAAAGTTGACCTTTCTTTGCTGCCCTGGCTGTGATGGAAGTCGGGTCTGGCATATAGACAATAGAAGTTCTGAAATACCAGTCAGTGTGCATGCCTTATCACCTCCCTCTCAAAGAGCCATGAGTCAATACAAAGGTCTGTTCAGGGAAAACCAGCTATGTGCTTCTCTTCTTTGTAAGGTATTGATATGAAAGTAATGTTTATGACATAGGATGTTTTAGTTTACATCCACAGTGCACCTCCCAGTACTGATTTCCATGAGAAAAAGCATTAATGGACATTTGGCACCAACACATGGCATTATGTGCAAATTCACCGCTGTTGTGCACTGACAAAGCTCAGTACATTTTAATACCTTTTTTTCTGAGAGGAAAAAAAATCCAGAATCTCATACTCCTCATAGAGTTTGGTCCCATGTTCAAATAAAGTTGCATGATTCTTTGTGTGCAGTTTATTTTATCGTGGTAATGTGCAGGCTGTCAAAAGTTGCTTAAAAAAACACTGAAAACAGCTAATAATATTATAACAAACAAACAAACAAATAAATGCATACATACATGAATAAATAAATAAAGTACCAATCCTCCCCATCAGTCATTCACAGTACTATTGATCCACCGAATGTGAAACATGTTCTGATTGCCTTATGTCTAGATATGGGCCAGCCAAAGAAACCAGAATGGACCTTGGTCCAGAAGAAATCTCAGTAGTCTGGCCGATTCTTGATTAGTTTTAGTTGCAGTGCTTCTCTATACAGAACTCATCAGAGCAGCCGGTCAAAAAAGAAACAACTGTGGGCTTCTTTGACCTTTTTCTACCATTTTTATTGCCTCTGTTTAGAGCTCTCATTCATTCATTCATTCATTCATTCAAAAGTGGAGTTAAAAGCTTTATTAAAATCTTTATTCTAAAAATCTTAAGCATATCTTGGTTATAGCAGCATGTCATGGCTTATAGGTGCACGGACAAGAAGCAGTGGATATAAAAATCTGTAGCTCTCTGACATTTAATCTGGTTTCTTCTGAGTACCATGAATCAATGACCTTGTGCTCACCTTGTTATCCGCCTTTACTCAGCTCAGTGGTTCTCATTCCCACATCTCAGAGCTGGGCCTTCCACAGCTTTGTATTCACACTTTAAGGCCATATGCCAGTAAAAACACACTAAGTGCACCGGTTGCTGGTTTGTTTTACTCAAACCAGACATGCAGAATCTGAATATTTAAAAATAATTTCAGATCCATTCAGTGGTTCAAGGACTACTGATGAAACGGTTATAGGATCAAGGCTTGTCTTTGCAGATCCCAAAGAAGGACTACTGTAGGTATTGCTGAATGAAATGAAAGTGAAAGCGACTCTTTCATCATTGTGAAACATGACACAGGACACAGTGAGCCACATCAAAATTCAATCTCTGCTTTTCGCCCATACACACTGTGCAGCAGGGGGCAGCTATTTAAAGTGCAGAGGGACCTGTGATGGGGATAGAACCTTGCTCAAAGGTACATCAGGGCAACATACTGGTCTGGGATTCAAGCCCACAATCTTCCGATCCTGGGGCCTAGTCCCTAAACACTAGGCCACCACTGCCCCAATGATGGCTATGGTTAGTTACAAACATTGCAAAGTGATAAATCTGATGAGTCACGTATTCTTTAACACCATATGGCTGACTGAGTGGGTGTGCATGGTTTATTTGCGTAAGAGATGGAACTACAATGCACATTGAAAAGAAAGCTGGCATAAGCAACATGATACACTGGACAAGGTCATGGCTTTCTTGTGAAAGTGACAAATACCAAACATTGTTGCTGACCATGTACACCTTGTAATCACAATTATTACACAGTTACAACTATTCATATCCACGAACCATCTCCAGTCCGATTTATTTTTATTATTTCCACATTTCATTTACTTTCAGTTGCTCAATAACTCAAATCTGTCATCACTTGTTTCTGGTATTTCTTAAGATATCTTTGCTTCAACTTCACCATGTTGTGTTTCAATATTCCCCACCGTTCTGGTCACATGCTCAGTTTTTATCCTTGACTGAATTAACAGAATTTCAAAACTGTGTTTGAATAACAAAAAGGCATTTTTACAACAAATATAAAGGAGTTGCTTGAAAGAATGTTTTCTTTCATTTCATTTGATTGAAGATTACTTCAGTCAAATGAAACCAGCTAAAAATGACTAGTTACAAGTTGTGATGTTCTTCAAAATCCTGTAGTAGTCTATTGACCTGTATGTCATGAGTGCTGTTTTAAAACCTTTTATCACCAAAAGCAATGTGATAATGTGCCCTGAGCCCTTGAGACATCGAGTAGAAATGACTTCCAGTGCCAAAAAATATAGTTTCATTTTAAAAAGGGATGAAAATCTAGTTCTGTGTAAGTGTGGAGTGAAGGTCACTTCAGGTATAAAAATCACCTGAAAGTATTACTTCATCTGGAGGGCAGACATTAATAATCAATGGTAATTGATTCAAGGAAGGAAGTTGGAGCATCATAAGTAGTCCTGATTACTGCAATTCATCTTTCTGTGCTGCTCCCAAGTAAACAATTGGAAGGTTGCTGTTGAAATGCTGTTGAAAATGGAGTTACCACCAGAATACTAAGATACCCAACAGAATGACTCAGGGCCACTTTCTATGTTCAGTTTGGCTGCCTGTAGGAATGGAAATCGATCTAATGTGCTATTTAAATGGGCTTTAAAACTAGGTTGCAAATGAGATTAACATTTCATTACGCTTGTCTAACACTTGTGCTCTATTCTGAATGGTTTGGAGCCAAGGGTGAAGAGTCTTTTCTTTTTAATGACTGTGACTCAGTCTTGTTGTGACTGAGAGTTAGAGAAAACCTCTCAGGAGGGAATGATTTTGGGAGCATTTAAGTGGTTGTAAATGAAGTCAACATCATACTCTTTAAGAAAGTAGTACTGTTTGAAGGAGCTCCAGACGTAAAAGTCATTTTTGCGACGTCCAGCGCTGAATTGCTGCAGCAAAGAAAGTATTAGAACTGATGCCAGGACCCAAGGTTCACCTTCCTTTCATAGTGCAATCTGGTGGCACCTCTTCCCCAGGTAAGCAATGCACTCGACTGTCCATATGATATAAAAGCAAATGTGATTCAACAAACCAGACCACCTTCCATTGCTCCATCCTCCCGTTCCGATGGTCACGCACCCATTGTTGGCCTTTTTGGCAGGGGCCTGCATGGACTCTCTGACCAGGCTGCAACTATGCGGCCAAATTGACAGCAAACTGTGTGCGCACTGTGTTTGTAACATAATCAACATGAACTTTTTCAGCAATTTTTTTTCCAGCTGCAGTAGATCCCTGTGGGATCATAGCAGATGGGCTACTGTTCCCTCCCCACAAGCATCAATGAGTGTTGGTGCTCGTCAACCTGTGCTCGTCAACTGGTTCAGCAGTTATCCCCGCAACGTCCTGCTGTTTGGAGATACTCTGACTTAGTCATCTGTCCATCACAATCTGGCCCTTTTCAAAGTTTCCTGCACATTTTTCCTACTTCAAACACAATGAAACTGATACACTGAAAGTGAAAGTGAAAAAGACAACCCTTTGCGAGGTCACAGCACAGCACACAGTGAACTACAACGAAATTGGACCTCTGCATTTAACCCATGCAAACACCGTGCAGCAGTGTGCAGCTATTGAAAGCGCCCGTGGAGCAGTGACAGGGACGGTACTTTGCTCAATGGTACCTCAGGGCAACCTACTGGTGAGGGGTTTGAACCCACAAGAACAAAAACTTACTAATCACTTGCTGCCTAATATATCCCACCCATTAAACGGTGCCACTGTAACAAGATGATCAGTGTCATTAACTTCACCTGCCAATGATTTTTAATGTTGTGACTAATCTGTAAACTTTATACAAGACTAGTTTTATGTAAAGGCTAATTAAACCCTTCACCAGTGTGGACACCGAGGGTTTTGCTCTGAGTTACAAAGGAAAAAAGTTAAAAACACAGTGAAGCACAGCAGACGGTCTACTTTTCAGCAGAATGCATTTCTGTATATTTGATTTAGCAAGGATAGACAGAGAGTCCATGTTTAATTTACTGTGCCCAGCCATGTAACGGTTCAGTTGAGTGGTCTAGCTGAGCACCTGCCTTTTTATTCAGAAATCTTCACTCGGAAAATTGAAGCAGCCACTCACAAAACGAAGGTTATAATGGCCTTCTTCATTTCCTGTATTGAACAAATGGCAGTGTTTGAATGTGATATTTAAAATTCAGGTCTCATTGGCTCAGGCAGCTTCTGATGGCTTAAATACCTTCTTAAATACCTTTGAGGTGACACAATGTAGTGCAGACCTCATTAGTAATTTCATCATAATTTGCCGGTAAGAATAGCGACCCATGCTAATATATCAGCAAAATGATGAATCCACACAGAATCTTTTTTGAAGGGACACAGAACCAACATTGTCTTTACTTAATTTCAAAGAACTTTAGCTCTTTTTAAATGTTTTAACTGTGTCAGTAAATTCATGTATAGCTGTTAAGAGCTATCACTATCGCCACACAATTTTTAATATAACAATTGTATGCCTTTAAAAAAAGTTTGAATATTTCCAGATTAAAACATTTAGACCTATTGTAATACAAAAAGGGGATATCAAATAAAATCATCTTAAGCCCTGCCAGCTTATGCATAAATTAGCATTATTTCTTGAAACAAACAAATTCAGCCAAGAACTGACTTTTTATAGTTAAGTAAAGCTGTCTAGAAATAGGATAAATAACTTTAAAAAACTTTTAAAAAGTGTAAGAAAGAATTATTGGATTTTTGTTTCAATATTATGTATGCTTAATTTGCGAGTGACATTTTATGATGCAGTACAAACTACCAATTAATGGGTCACTACTACTGCTTGGAGTCATTCAAATTTTTATTCATAACATTTATTTAAAAAAAAAAAAAAAAAAAATTGAATATTTTTACAAAGGAATGAGCTGACAGAAATGGTCCAGAATAGTTTAATAAAAAAATCACAGTATTCAGCTGGCGACCTGTCCAGGGTGCGTCCCCTGTCCTCGCCCTGTGTGCGCTGGGTTGGACACCAGCACTCCCCCGCGACCCCATTTGGGACAAGCGGCAGAAAATGGATGGATGGATGGATCACAGTATTCACAGCAACTTCCATTATGAGTAAGGATTGCTTCTTTTCTTCTCCTAAAAAGTTGCCATTTCAGAGATACTAAGTTTTAGTTTTGGCTGTATACTAACAAAATGCTTACTTGCAATTTTTTAAAAATGTCAGTAAAATGAATGAAAGATCACACTTGACGTGCCTGTCTTTGGACAGCAGGAGGAGATTAGAGCACCTGGAGGAAACCTTGATGCCGACATGGGGGAAACTGATTCCACACAGAAAGGACACAGGCTGCCACGCCTTCATTAGCTTCTTGCTGTGAGGTGACAGTGCTCCCCATTGCAAGCACATGCTGCCCTATTTAAATTTTCTATTACTAATCAAATATACTATCACAATCAAGCAATGAAAGGAAAAATGAAGTGATTTCACTCCAGTGCTGCTCCGTCTAGTGCTCAATAATAATTCCTTGTATGAAAGGAAAGTGTTATCCACTTCCAACACTATTACTGACATTGCTAGATATGCATATGATTGCTAGAACCATATAAGAATGCTATTGTCCATGTTCTTCAGACCTCTATTTTCAATTAAAGTTTTCTGGGTACAAAAACCATTTGGGTACTGATTGTTGAAGAACAAGTTCCTGCTGCGGGGAAGGAGGACTAGATGAGCAGGAAATTTACCGACTCTCAAACTTGCACACACGTCGCCGTCTCCTGTGGGACATCAAGATCCACACTCCTTACAGATTCATTCTCTTTCAAGCAAAGGCCAACCTGGTAAGAAATTTCAAAGGGACTATGAATTTATTCTCAGAGCAGATCGTTATCTTACAATCTTTTGGCACTGCTGCAGCTTACTTTGAACATTTTCAAAGACAACATTCCCTCAAACCCCTCAAATCACTGTGCTTTAGCTGCTCTTTCAGAAGTTTCTGCACCAAGTATCCAAAGCTCTCATCTAAATGAGCTCCGTTACACTCTATCTCTTCCCATTTGTCTCTGGGTTGGTAAAGGAGACTGATTTGCGGATTGAAAAAAAATGCAGGGTGAAGAAGGGTGAAGGAGCAGGGTAAAAAGTAAAGTAGCTTTAGAGGGAACATCAAGCCTTAAGGGAGAAGCAAAAGTGATGCTCCAAATTTCCGCTCTGTAAGCTCACCGAAGGGGAGAAGATGAGAGGAAAACAGAGAAGAAACGGCAAGGTCCATTGATTTTCTTAATGGTAAGATTAAGTCCCTGACCCTGGTGAGTGCCTGGTTTAAGAGATGGAGAAAAAAGCCCCCCCAGCAAATGCCAAAAAACAAGGGTTGATAGAACACTCTTTCTTTTTCCTGTCATCTTGGTGCCACGTCAACAGTGGCAGTTAACCTTTTCTCTCTGCCTATGGGCACTGTGCACTGCCTTTGAAGCCTGGATAGAGAGTGGACTTTAATTAGAGCCTGATTAAATGGAAGTCTTTAGACTATGACAGTGTTTGCTTGTTGCTTCTTGAGCCCCAGATACTTAATCAGTGGCTGTCATGGTGCTTGTGGATCAAAGACGTGGCAATTTATCAACTCCAACACACTCCCTCCTGCAGGTCAACCCCTGGAGGAACTGACCCCCCGCAGCACACACACATATGCAAGCCATCCTTGAGAACTGTTAAAAATCTAAGGGCTATTACGCATAATGGATTTTTGCTCACACAATGAAAGTAAATCTGCTGACAGCCTGTCATTCATCTTTGTTGAGCAAAGGTAGCTTTTCCCCCCTCTGACAATGACAACGTAATGGAGGGCACGGGATGGATAGTGGTTTGATTGCATTAGTGGGCAGCGTGCCATCTTTAGCACTGGCGTAATTCTTTCTATGTGTAAGCAAGTGTGCCTGTGCAAGAACATTGTTTGTTATTCATTGAAATCTGGTGCCATGTCCTTGGCAGTTTTCTTATGAGATTGCTGTGTAGGCTCCAGAGGGTGTCAGAGAGGATGAGGGAGCCTCTCCTGCTGAATGGGTGTAAATTGAATCTTCTGGCTACGATTAGCAAAGGGAGCTGCAATCTGGCTGCTTCCCTGACCACCTCTTCTACAACTTTCAAGTTCATCTGAGATTTCCAGCCATTTTTCATCAATGCAGCATGAAACAAACCATGCTTGACGTAATGGGCTTACTTCTGGACCTCTGGTTGCTTTTCATCTTCCAAGCTCAAGCTTTAAAAGTAGAATCTGCACTTTGGTTATAAATCAAGGCAGACTTGTGACCATGTAAAGGAAAGTTTGTTGCAAAATCTGTTTATGCAATTTTCTGCCTTGGCTAGATGTAGTAGACCAGGCAAGACATGTTTGGAGTCCAAATTTGGTTTGTTATATCAGAACTAATGATTTACGGCTGATTTGCTGATAAACGTTTGGCTTCTCAGTCTTTTTCTGCATCTTTTTCTGCATCTCCACAACTTTTCTTTTAAATTGCAACTAGGTGCCATTGATTTGTGGATGTAGTTTGGGACACTGTATGAGCTGTATAAAACTTTAACATTAAGCCTTGTAGAAATGTTGTTTGGGATCCTTCATTGTCCCAAAAACTTGATTCTAGTTCAGCATTCCTGTGAGTACTAATTTTAAATTGGATTTTGGAACAACAAGAGTCTGATCCAAGGCAAGTCATCAAACTGTGCCCTAAAGCACATCCACTAGTCTGTGCCAGCTTATTGATGAACTGAATTTACTGCTCTTTAAAAACTGTATTTTTGTGGCAATAATTTGGCTGACTATTTGCTTCTACTATTAGTTATCAACAAGAGTGACAGTGACAGTTTGTCCTTATGAATATGCAGCACACCACACAGTGAAATACAATGAATCTCAGCCTCTGCATTTAACCCTTAAACACACATGCAGCAGGGACAGCTATTGAAAGTGCCCAGGGAGCAGTGATGGGGACAGAACTTTGCTCAAGGGTACCTCTGGGCAACCTACTGATCTGAGAAAGCCACATAGCCCCAGTGCTAAAGTATAGGAGCAAAGTTTGAAATACAAACTTACTCCAAAATTGCTGACTGATTGAAAAATATTTTGGTCAAACCTTTCTTTAACATTTGCTTTGCATTGTTAAACAAGACTCTTGAAAATAAAAGGTACCAAAAGGGGGAAAATTGGAGCAATGCCACGGAAGAATGACTCCTGGTTGCCTAAAGCAGTAAGATGTGAAGCTTGAAGCTTTAAAGGTTCTACACATAATAAAATGTAATATTTTTTATTCAATTCCTTTTTTCTGGAACATCCAAGAATCATTTAGGAACCTTTGCTTTTTCCGAGTGCATGGTCAGTTTGACTCACATTTAATAACTGAGATTAAATGGTGTGTCTTACATTTTTTTAATTAAGATTTTAATGGAACTGCAAAGGCTTACTACATAAAACTTAAGCTCCTTTCTTTACATTACATAACATTAGTTTACATTTCATTAGTGTGTAAATTGAGCTTTACATGATATGTGCCCTTATGAATGAGCATGCTTGGCTAGAAATGTAGATTCGTTATTCTTTTTTTTACATTTTGCTTTGTCTTTTGGCTTTACAGCAGGGGGAGAGAGCCTACTGCCAGAGTCCATGATGCCTAGTGACCCTGACATGTTGTTCTAGTGCTACTAATTCTGTGCCCACTGTGCTTATTCACTACAAAACCCATTCAGACCTTCAGAATATGATTGAATTTTTGAATGCACTGGTTGAAAAAAACAAAAAAACAGTGCATTCACCATCACAGTTCAGAGGAGAGACAGCAATGCAGATTTTTCAAGACCATTCTGATGTCTTACATACACTCAGTCTAAAAAACTCTCCCCAACCAGAATGTTTACATGAATAATACAAAAGTAGTCTATTTATAGTCCTATTTCAGAACATATCAGTATTAGTCTCACTTAAGCACATTGCCCTCTGCATGACATACATAAGTCTTTGCACAAATGAGTTTTCCTTCATTCTCAAAAGCCCAATGGCAGGCTTTCTGAAATTGACAGGGTGTAAATGTTTGTTTTGGGGGCATAAAGCTGTTGCAGAATCACTGCTTTATAGTCAGTAGATCTTCAGCTGCATTCCAGACCAGGGATGGGTGGGCTGAGACCTTAGACCAACCACGACAACATGCTGCTTGCTGCTTATGGCCCACACATTCAACTGGATAATTGAGCTCTTTCCAAACCTGGTTTCACTCTTTCTGATTCTGCAAAAATGAAATCACACCAAAAAGCTGAAATATTTCTCATTATTACTGCCTTGTGCCATGAATTCAGCTCTTGGTGACTTGGTGAATAATTTTGCTCCAAGTTATCCGTCTTCTGCTTGGTCTTAATGCTTCTTATTAACTTGTGCCCGATTCATTTGATTCAGTTTTCTACTGCATTGATTCTTCTCATAATATGTTCAAAATAAGAACTAGTCTGGATCTCTGGGCTTCCAGTGAAAGGCAAGATACATTTGTTTGTTTTCTCAAGTCTCTGCCAGCATCACATATCGACTACAATATTTTTCCTGTCTTGTTTGTTTTTTTTCCAGCTTTCACATCTATATTCAGCTTTTTCAATTATGCAGCACACACCAGCAATGATGTTTGCTCTTCTGTCTGTCCTGAATCCCACTTGCACATTTGGCAGCTCCCTTTTAATTTAAGACTCTTTTAATATTTACACATAATGGGTTATATAATATTATCTGTAGATTGTTGAATGAATGTTGTATTATGTTTTATTAATACTCTATTTCTTAATCAGATCTACTGTCCGATAATAATGCTTGTTTCAAGAACATCCGTAAAATTAAAATTTCTCTTTATTTCCTTATCTGTTTAACACATTGGATAAATTTGCCCACTTTTGTAAATGTAGTTACTGAAAACTCACCACAATTCATTTGCATGTAAAGTGCTACACAGGCAATCATGAAGCAGCATGAGGAAGAGTGATTAAACCCATGACGGCTGTGGGGTCAGAAATGCAAACAAGTTAATTTTTCAAGTCAATTAGCAGGAAGTCACCACTGGGGTGCATCCAATCAAGGACCAAAGTGAAAGGCCTTGAGTCCTCGATCATTTCTGCACATTTCTGTGGCGTCTGACGTATTGAAATGAATTAGTATTCCAGCAACCTGCACTTGCATGTTCAACATGAAACATAAACCCAAATGCTCTGAGAATTCCTGGCTTGGATGTGTTTGCAAGACATTTGGGGAAATTCAGAAAAGCTCAGAAGACACTTCATTGCCAGATGTATAAAAAAACAAAAGGAAACTAGTATGAATGATACATACTTGTTTCCATGCACTCCACATCTGCACTCTTCCTCAGAGCAAAGTATGTTGCGCTGTACACATGCACAAAAAAGCCTATAAATATCCGGAAAAGGCGGAACTGTAAAAGTGGGCCAGTTTTCTCAAAACATTCATTGTTGACAAATGAGGTGATCTAGTCAGATACCTTACAGACTTACAGAGAGAAACATCAGTTTATTTGCTCAACTGCTCTTGCATATGAATCTTACAAGGCTGCCTGCCCATCATGCACCACTGGACAAACTGAAATTAACACTCAATTAAAAGTCTAGCGAACAAAACCTATGGGGCTAGTTTGTCTGCCAGTTTGACAGTGACATTGCTCTGAGTAATTGGCTTTTATTCAGGCAACTTGAACTTTTCATGAAAAAGTGGTCCACTTCAACATCACTTGTCTCAGTCCTTGATCAATTAAGTCCTTGAGTGCTTGCAGGACAAGATCGGAATAGAGCTTTCTACAAGCAAAGATCACTTTTAGCTGGTTGTTTGCGTAAAATCTGCATTACATGACCAGAAATCTACTAAATATCTCTCCAGTTTTAAGATTAGCATATCAAGGCCACCACAAGGCACCACATTTTTCCCTGAATTGTTGGGAGCTTTAACTCAGCCTGACAGCCTAGGAATATTTCAAAAATATTTGCCTTTGGATACCACAACCCTGTGAAATCTTTCGAACCACTTTATACAATAAAAAGAGGGATTTTTGATAGAAGTTTATACTCTTAAATCCTGGCCATGGTGTTTTGAGGAGAATGCAACCATTATACAATGAAACTTTCTTGTCGCTTTTGGGATTTCCAGGGTTTTTTGCACTCTGTTGAAGTTTGCCAATGCAACAAAGACTGTACACTTCTTAGTAGATCACAGTCGCTTCATTATGCACCTGCTGTCAGTCAGCAACAAATGAGGATATTCAAACTTTTTGCAGTAGTCAATGCAAACTCCACTATGGCACATTCATAAAAGATCTCCAGCATACAACTTCTGTTTGTCTGACCATTTAACAACTTCATGGAAAGAGACATTGCCTTTAGGTTACCTTCTTATTAAAGCAGTAGTTAGACAACAAGCCATTTTACATTTACGGCATTCAGCAGATGCTCTTGTCCTGAGCGACTAACATGTCCTAATTACAGGGGCAGTCCTTGTAATTCAGGGTTAAGGGTCTTGCTCAGAGACCCACTGGTGGGATTCGAACCTGGGACCTCTGGAGCCATAGGACCATAGGCAAGCAACCTACTAGACCACCGCCACCCCTAAGGATGGCTGTTTTAACGCCTACAGTCCTCCGCTCTACCAACTGAGCTGTCGATGGGAAGTGTAGATTTTAGACTTATCCTTGATGCAATCAATTAACTAATACATGTTTAGTAGTCATGCTTATAGTTTATGTCCCCATTTGCATCAATCAATGCACGCTCTGATATTCATGTACTTTGAAGGAGAATTGATTCTTTAACTTTAGATAGGAAAGTTTCTTCACTTTATTCCAATAAGGTTGATTTTGAAGAATGTTCCGAAATGAGTAATAATATTATATACTGTAAGTATATAGTAAGTGATATTATTCTAATACAGCTTAAACAATCAGCAAAAATGAGAACGTCCAAAGATATTTGCCAATTAGCTTTTTTTGAAGGGGGGGTAGATACAGTTTGAGCATGTTGAAACATGGATGACTATTGACTGAGTGTTTGTTAGAAACTTTTTGAAAATCTGGACAACAAACATATTACTGATTGATTACATCTGGGGCATATTAAAAAGTTGTGTGAATTAGATTTTTTTCCCCAAAATATTCTTTCAGTAACATTAAAGCCATTACAGCCATTAAAGCTACCCTTAAAAGAATATAATGGACCAAAAACTGACAAATAACATATTTATTTTTTGTTGAGAAATGCTAATCAAATGCACATTTTGACAATTGATTACTTCTTTTGTGTCTTTTTTTTTAGTCCTTAGCATCATAACTGCTTTAGTGAAGATGATGCTTTTAAAGGTAAAAGTTCTCACAGATAATGTAGACTGCATTAAGGGCTACCAGAATAGGCAATGTATGTATTCATTGTGATTTTTTAGGTTTTAGAAATAACTGCTGAGATAAGTTACCTGAATCAGGCAGCTGGCCTTGAGCGTAGTTTATGACAGATATTGGTCTCATGTTTTGGGGGCCAGCAACAAAAGTCCCGGAAGAGCACTGCTTTGGGGCAGTGTTGGCCTAATCAATAGCGACTAAGTCCCAGGATCAGAGAGTCATGGGTTCCAATCCCAGACCAGTAGGTTGCCCTGAGGTACCCTTGAGCAAGGTACCTCCCCATCACTGCTCCCCGGTCGCTTTCAATAGCTGTGTGTGATTGGGCGAAAAGCAGAGGTTGAATTTTGTTGTGTCTCACTGTGTGCTGTGCTGTTTCACTTTCACTTTCACTTATCAGTGAGTGGATAAAACTGTGAGATTTAGGCCAAAAAGCAGTTTGGACTGACAGGACTGACAGCTGTCATAAAGTGACCTCAGCGTATCTTCCTCTCCTCACCTCAAAACAGCAAAATTAGGCTATTTATCCACGTGGACAGTGGCTGCCTGAGGCTGTACATATTGATCCAGTGTAAGCAGACTGACTGGATCAATTTTTCGCAGCAGAAAGGCAATCGTCAACCATATCTCATATCATAAACAAACACGGTTTGGAGACTTCGGCAGGAGGCCAAGAATAGACTGGAATTATACTGTTAAAAGACTATGCTAGGGCTCTATTATACAGATAAATTGACCTTACTGGGGCTGCATACATTGCACACTTTCATCAGAGTACTTTTGGATTATTCTGCCAACAAATGTGCAGGCAATGCAGTTCCTGACTCCAAGTTATAAATAGGTGAGCACTCTCTGCAAGAGAAAATAAGAGGAAAGAACATAGAACACATCTAAACACACACAGAAGTCGAGGGAAAGGCAGAAAGGAGGAAAATAAAAAAAGCGATTTGCATGTTATTGGCAGAGAAACATCACCTGTCAGTGAGTTGAGCAAAAGGAGTCTGTAACCAACCTGGGTTAAATGCAGCATTGAAATATAACTGAATTTAAATATGTTGACAAGGAGTCAGCTTCAGCAACACTGATTTAGAGCACTGGGTTAAAGCTGAAGCACAGCCAAGCGGTATTGTCTGATGCAAATGTCATTTAAGGAGTCTGCGACCCCTGAATGGTGTTGGCAGGCCAACATGTTTAACAACTTTGGCCTGATAAGACGAGTCTTTGAAGAGCGCTCTTAGGTTGCAAAAAGTGCAACCTAAGAAAGGGCATGAAGTTTCGTTTCAGTTCATAAACTGAAGTGGCCACTGCCTGCGTGTGTACAACAGATCAATCAGTGCGGCATCTGATTTCCATCTAAATTGTTTGAGAATTTCAATGCACATCTGAATTTCAATACATACCGAGGGGCATTTTTGATGCTGAGAATGTCGATTGACTCCTCTGTTGCTTAATATCTGAATAACATTTCAGAAACTAATCACATTGCAAAGAGCACAGAATGATGAGAAACAGATCAGGATTTAATTTCCAATAAATGTGATTTTCCTGGCTTAATTAAAATGCCAAAAAGATGCAATAAACCTCAGCTTTGGTGCTGTGAGGTGGCTTTAGAACCCTTAACAAAGAAGCCATCTGGCATCTGTCTAACAAAGCTGACATATAAAAAGCAAGCAAACAAACCAGACAAAAAGGGGATAACTGGGTATAACTGATCAAAGGTGATGTGCTAATCCTCAACGCTTCAAGATTTTTTTAAAGTTTGCCCTTTCTGGTCAAAAATTCAGACAGTGAATGCAGTGACAGAAGAATAAGGGAAAAGTGAAGTGTTGCCTGAATGACATAAACATCTTACACCTAATTCTGTCTCTTATTCACTACATACAATATTTAGACTAAATGACTTCAAATATCCACAATGATTACAAGGTGCAAAGGGTAATAAGGTTATGCATACACCTTTTAAGCAGAGTATTATCATTCATTTAGCTTGAGCCACTTTCCCCCAGGAGATTATTGCTCTTCAATGAGATTTATTAGTGGCATAACACATAAGGATTTTTTTACTGCCTAAACTATATTTGTGCAGTAGTGTGACGTCTGAACGTTAGATATTTATATAATTTAGGACACAGGCTAATAGAAAATGAGAGAGCAGATCAACATTGTTATATAATCATGGCTGATTAAAGATTTAAGCTGAAATCAGGTCAGCTCATTGTTTTCATCATCTAGCAAAAGTTTGTCTTCTGTGCCTTCAGGGCATTTTCACACTGAATACTTAAGTCAGCACTAAGGCTTGTTTGGGTGTCATGATTGCAGGTTTGTTCTCACACAAGAGGTTTCTTCTGAAACATGGATGATGAACTGAATGTACAATTCTATAAGACACTTCTGCCAATACTCAAACCAAGACAGCAGCTATTGCTGGGTACTTGACGTGTCTCATACAAGGACACCTGTGAAGAATACACTTGGGGAGATTATGCAGCTGTCGTGATCATCATCACGTCTGCTTTGTGAGACGGCCTCAGCGCTCTAGATTTAATAAAACAAAACTGTAATCAGTTTGCATAAGGAAGAAAAAAAACATGCACATAATTCATTCATAGTGAAAAGAAGAGCTGTTAATTGGACCATGCAATTTAATTAAAGAACAACTTAAAACAGAAATGGGAAAAGCTGAAGTAATTAGTACTCTTTTGTGCATTCTTTAATCTAGTAAAGACTATCTCTTAAAGGAGGCCCAGTAAAAGCAAAAAAAATATTATGTATTTTCCTTGTTTCTTTCCATCACATGCATTTGATTCTGTACATTGTTCTCATTTGCTTGCTCTGTGCTGCATTATGAAGAGTAAGTGCATCTTCTTGAACAAACATCCACCCACCTAACCTTCAAACGTTCATCTTTGCAGCTGCGCAAACGTGAGAGTGTAAGACAAGGGTGTTGCAAACATATTTTTGTGTCAATGACCTAAAACTGTGGGCTAATTTGATTCTATTTTATCTTCACTGAAAGAGCTGAAAGAGTCAAGATCCTGCCTCTAAAATACAACGTACAGAGTAGATCACTGACATATCAGTTGTCCTTTGCAGGCATTAAAGTTCTGCATTTAATCTAGAGAGTTGCTTTTTTATTCTGCATTAAACACTTTATTCCTGGGACAGTGGTTGCCCAGCGGATAGGGACTGGGCACCATGACCTCATGGTCATGGGTTTGAGTCCTGGACCAATAGGTTACCCCGAATTTCCCTTTAGTTTCCCAACACCCCCAGGTCTCTGGATGTATGGACACCCAATTCTGTACTATATGAATGGGTTAAATGCAGATAAGCATATCCTCTTACCCCTGTTCCCTCTTATTAGTTAATGAAAGAAGTGCTGATCAGTAAATAAAATAAGCTCATGAAATACACTGTTCTGCTTTCATTTTTCTCCTGCTTGGGAGCCAGCATCAAAGGTCAATCTGTAGGATATCCTGCAGCTATTATATAACTTTCAAACATGATACTGATCCCTCTTGTGTCCACTTGTGTGTGAATCTCACTTCTCGATTTTTAGGTAGAGCAGACATGGCTTATTTGGACCACACCCAGGTGCAAATAGCTTTCTCACTTCACTTTGAATCTGACAAGCAGCCTAAAGTCTTGCAAAAACCTTGAGTACCATTAGGGGTGAGACTAATCAATTCAGAGTCAAGACCAAGTCTTTGTCGTAGCTGAGTCTAAAGCAAAACACTAGGAGTGATCAGAACCAGAACTGAAAAGAATACACTATCATATATATATGTTATACAACTGTGTTGCTATGTTACACACTGTGCAGATTTTGATTTTGTTAGGGATTTTGAGTAGTATAAATAATAAAAAAAAAAAAACAGGTACAAATGTTTTCCTGCAGTAGTCTGCAAAGAGCCTAAAGATCCAAGGTGCCTAGATAAAGGGGTTCCAAAAACATATTTTTAGCATCATTAGTAAACTAATCATCTGATCTGGCATCATTTGCACTTCTTTCTTCACTGCTTCATGCCTTAAGTAGATGACTTTGTTATGACTTTGTCTTAGCCTGAATGACTCATGTGTTTGTCACTGTGTGCTTAACAAACAAAACATAATCCTTAGAAACTGGTCAGGAACATGGACTGGACAGAAAAAACTTT
Organism: Hepsetus odoe; assembly: GCA_017165825.1. NCBI lineage: Eukaryota > Metazoa > Chordata > Actinopteri > Characiformes > Hepsetidae > Hepsetus > Hepsetus odoe. The sequence continues at coordinate 19,985,244 of CM029380.1, forward strand.
GTCCTAGAACTATTGTTCTACAACACATTAAAGAAATACAATAAAGTCTTCTTCTTTTGGCTGTTCTCATTTAGGGGTCGCCATAGTGGAACATCCGTTTACATTTCTTCCGGTCCACTGCATCTTCCTCCTTCAAACTGACCACCTGCATGTCCTCTCTCACCACATCCGTAAACCTCCTCTTTAAAAGTCTGGGTCCAAAATTGGTTAGGGATTATGCCACGTTACCCCAAGACATTTGCACAATAATGTATATTTTCCTACGAGTCACATTTATTTCTTTGCATTGCAAACCAATGCATTTGCGTGCTACTACAGCTTTTAGGAAAGAAATAGTGGAAGACTTTAGGAATGAGCCCTAGGAATGACTGTTTGAGCTAACGTGACTCCGAGCCATCAGAGTGCAGGTCACGGCACTAATGTGCTTCCTGGGTTTGGCCTGTGATGATGGATGCTTCCCGGTGAACTAATGGAGCAGATAAAACGATTGCACTCATTAATAAAGTGTCATGATAAAAACAAGCCCAACAGCATTAAAAAAAGGCATGCATTGCCTTTTTTTATCAATAGTCTTTTCCACCCCTCCTTCGATTTACCTAACCTCACTGACTTAGAGGCTTAAATTTAGTGAATAATGCACATTAGTATAAAGGCTTAAAAGTCAAGGTCCAAGACATGTTTAGAGTGTTTTTTAGCCATGAATATATGGCTTAAAATCCATGACAGCAAAAAGGATGCATGAAATATGAAACACGTTACATTGCTTGATACACACCATAAAAAATGTTAGCACAAATCATCATTAATAAGCAATGAACATTTATAACTCATGAGCTAGTAAGCTAACTGTGTGAATGAGTCTTTACGGTTGTTAGTTGTGTTACCTACTTTATTAACTACTAATATTTCAAATATTTCAAAGTTGGCTTTTTTAAGTTTTGCATAAGAGCTACATGGAACCCAGCCATTATGGATGCAAAAAGCAGTGTATTTCAGTACCAAGCCCAGATAAATAGGGAGGGTCTGGAAAACAGATTTCCATGTCGGATTGGTCGAGGCCCGAGTTAACAACAACCGCCAGCAGTGCTGTTAGCCCAAGAAACCTCCATTTGGAACAATATATTATATATAATATATTCATATTACATAGGGCAACGGTGGCCTAGTGGTTAGGGAGTTGGCCCCAGGACCAGAAGATCATGGGTTCGAATCCCATGCAAGTAGGTTGCCCTGAGATACCTTTAAGCAAGGTACTGTCCCTGTCACTGCTCCCTGAGTGCTTTCAATTGCTGCCCGTGTTTGTGTGTGATTAAAATGCAGAGGTGTAATTTCATTGTGGTTCAATGTGTGTTGTGCCGTGTACTCAAAATGACAAGAATGGTAAAAGAAAGAAAACTGGGCTATTGTTAGCCGAAGAAGAAGAAGAAGAGGAAGAAGGGATGTACAGAAACAGGAGGAGAGAAGGAAGTGGATGTGAGGGTAGAAGCTTTGAATGTTGGAAGCATAACAGGTAAAGGTAGAGAATTAGTTGATGTGATGGAGAGAAGGAAGGTTGATATTTTGTGTGTGAGAGACTAGATGGAAGGGCGGTAATGGCAGGTGTACTGGAGGAGGGTATAAATTGTTTTACCCTGGTGTGGAAGGAAGGAGGAATGTGGGAGGTGTTATCCTGAAGGAAGAGTATGTGAAGAGTGTTTTGGAGGTGAAGAGGGTGTTTTGGAAGAGAACGAAGAATTCTGGAGTGAGTTAGATGAAGGGATTGAGAGTGTACCCAGGGGAGAGAGAGTGGTGATTGGTGCAGATTTTAATGGTCATGTTGGTGAAGGGAACAGAGTTGATGGGTAGGTATGGTGTCAAGGAGAGGAATACTGAAGGTCAGATGGTTGTAGATTTTGTGAAAAGGATGGAAATGGGTGTAGTTAATACTTATTTTAAGAAGAGGGAGGAGCACAAGGTGACGTATAAGAGTGATGCACACTGGTGGACTGTCCTTTGCAGGAGGGTCAGTCTGCATGAGATTGCAGACTGTAAAGTAGTGACAGGGGAGAGTGTAGCTAAACAGTATAAGATGGTGGTCTGTAGGATGACCTCAGAGGTTAAGAAAAGGAGGAAAGTGAGAGCAGAGTGCTCTGAGGGTGTTGATGGAGAAGTACAGAGAAGGTCAGAAAGAGTTGCATCGTGCCTTTGTGGACTTGGAGAAAACATATGACAGGGTGCCTAGAGAGGCGTTGTGGTTTTGTATGAGGAAGTCTGGTGTTACAGAGAAGTATGTGAGAGTAGTTCAAGATATGTATGAGGGCAGTGTGACAGAGATCTGCAGTGGGAGTGACGAATGCATTTAATGTAGAGGTTGGATTACATCAAGGATCAGCGCTGAGCCCTTTCTTGTTTGCAATAGTAATGAACAGGCTGACAGAAGATGTTAGACAAGATTCCCTGTGGATGATGATGTTTGCTGATGATATTGTAATCTGTAGCGATAGTAGGGAGCAGCTTTAGGTGAACCTGGAGAGGTGGAGGTATGCTCTAGAGATGAGAGGAATAAAAGTGAGAAAGACAAAGGCAGAATACATGAAGGGGAATAAAAGGGAAGAAAGTAGAGCAGTTAGGATATAAGTAGTAGAGGTGAAAAAGGTGGAATTTAAATACTTGGAATCAGAGGTTCAGGGTAACAGTGTGGAAGAGAGGTGAAGAAGAGAGTGCAGGCTGTTTGGAATGGGTGGAGAAGAGTGGTGGGATTGAGTTGTGACAGACGGGCATCAGAGTAAAAGGGAAGGTTTACAGGACAGTAGTGGGACCAGCTATGTTGTACAAGTTGGAGACGGTGGCACTGACGGAAAGACAGCAGGTGGAGCTGGAGGTGTCAGAGTTAAAGATGCTGAGATTTTCATCGGGTGTGACGAGGATGGACAGGATTAGAAATGAGTATATTAGAGGGACAGCTCAGGTTAAATGTTTTGGAGGCAAAGATAGAGAAGCAAGGTTGCGTTGGTTTGGACATGTCCATAGGAGGGACAAGGATTATATCAGGAGGAGGATGTTGAGGATGGAGCTGCCAGGAAAGAGGAGAAGAGGAAGACCAAAGAGGAGGTTTATGGATGTGGTTAGAGAAGACATGCAGGTGGTTGGTTTGAAGGAGGAAGATGCAGAGGACAGGAAGAACTGGAAATGGATGATCCACTGTGGTGACCCCTAAACGGGAACAGCTGAAAGAAGAAGAATAAGAAGAAGATTAGAGCTAAAAGGTCTGATAATAAGACTGCACTGTCATCATAGTGCAAACTGCATCCAGCTTTAAAACATAAGAAGCAAATTTTTTCACCCATCGTGCTTTGACTGACTAATCATGTTAATAATGATGGGAAATTTGTTTTTCACCAAACTGTTCTTTAAAGCGGTGGCTCTCCAGTGTTATTTCTTTTTTTTTCTTGCTGCTTTTGCATCCCTATTTTTTTTAAAACTGCACACCTACAGACTTTAACACCTGACAAGACCTCCAGACAGCAGTCCAGACATGCAATATATTATTTGTAAAAGAGAAATTCTGACTAAAGTGATGGGCAGTCTCTCCCAAATAACTGTTCAAAGTTGATGCAACAGAACAGTTGGAATTCATTTGGCAGTTCTATTTCATTGCTGGACCACATGTTTAACAATATGTTTTCCAGATGTGCACAAGACATTCACAGATAAGACAAAACCCACTGAGTGCTACAGACACCGACTGAGAACATGTTCATTTAAGACTGAAACCCACTTCTGCAGACCCTTTTAGCAAGGTGCACACAGAGAAAATGAAGATGATGATGATGATGAAGAAAAAGGACAACTTAAGATTCCTCCCCATCCACATTTAATAGTTGCATCACTCTGTCTGGAGCGGAAATATATTCTATAACCTGCAGGGTTTGGCTTCTCATCAAACTTCAGAAATACATGCATGTGGAACGAGCCCATGTTGGACACCCACACCACCAAGCTGTAGGAATTAATAAGAATGAGAGCTGCAGAGTGAAGTTGATGCTCACTGATGAATTACAGACTGTGTCCATGCTTCTTTAATGCTCTGTATGATTGGATTAGACAGCTTCAGGTCCACAACCTGCATGTGAGATTGTGTAATTATGGATTGTGAGTATGGTGGAGCAGAGCGAAACAGGAACCCGTGGAGGCCCCTCCTGACAATTCATCTGCAATTCAAGGTCATAGTGCATTGATAGGCAGCAATACATATGAAATATTAATCTGAACCAGTTGAAAAGGGCCAGGACAACAGCTTGACTCCCTCTCACCGCGAGGGGTTCCTTTGAGCATCGCCTCCAAATGAATTCCACAGCTCTCTGATATCTCCTGCTCGAATTAATAGACAGCCCTCAACAGACAATCAAGCAAGAAGCAATGGGTACATTAATGTGAGTAAGTTTGAGAGATGATGAATGACTCGCACATAGTGTTGCGCTATGAATGCTTAATGTATGTGCTGTGCTGCCTTCAGTCACGGTGGCTTTGCTCAGAATGGCAAAAGTCTGTCCTCTCATACATTCATGTATAGTTTGTCATGATGAGTATACAGAAACTTTGATGTGGAAAATCAGAAAGGATTGTGCCAAAATAGACATGCACGATATGGAGGAATGATCTAAAACTCCAACTTTTAATGAAAATGTAAATTAAAGAAACGAACAGCACTGGTTCTAACCCATCCTTCCATCCATCCATCCATCCATCCATCCATCCATCCATCCATCCACCAGTTATCACTTTTTAAGTAAATGCTGATATCTAAGCATTTATCTAAGCATGCTGATATCCAATTGTTTTAAAAAGTGCAGATTCTTATGTACAGTAGTTAATTGTATGATTGTTTTGATCTTTCAAAATAAAAAATGAACACTACATTTTATCCCAAACATTTTACAGTGCATTTGAAAACACTTTGTCTAACATGCAATTTTTTTTTTGCAGTTATTCATGTCTAATACATTTGCAGTTTGAAAAAAGATGCCTCGGAGCTTGTTCAAAAATAGGTATTCAGAAAGCACATTTTAATATCATCCATTCATGATCTGAGCTGTTTATTCCAACCATGGTTTTGAGGGGGGTGCTGGAGCCTCCCCAGTGCTGAAACACCCTACAACGTTTTGCAAAATAATAACATTTGTACTTTAGTTGTTAGCAGTTATAGAATTCAACTGTAAGAAGTAATTTATGTCTACAGACTTGTGGCCCGTTTATTTTAAACAATTTGTCATGACAAGCTCTGGTGTACAATTTCAAAATCTTTCATAATCTCGGGCTTCGGGTGAGGTAGTTTGCAACCAGCTTCACTTTCTTCTTCAGAAAAAAGGTTTGGAATGACTTTTTGGAGCATTAGTTTGGGGTTATTGCGTCTTTGAGGCATTCATCTTCTCCCCTTTCTTGGCTGATGAGACTAAATTATCTTATAATATCTCCAAGTACATCGCTCCATTCATATTTCCTGCCATTTAATGTCCCAGTACTGTTTGCAGAGATGGAGCCTCATGTCATAATACTCCCACCTTCATACTTCACAGCGGCAATGATATCCTTCGGGTGCATGCAACCCTCCTTTTTCCAAACATGATGAGTTAATGACAAAAAGTTTTATTTTTGTCTGAGCAGAGAACATTGCTCTGATTTTTCTAAATGCTTATGTGCAAATTTTAACATGCATCTTTGCATTTCTTATTTAATATTGTTAGGGTCCAATTATGGCAGATAATAAAATGAAATCTTATTATATTTTATAATGGCAGGAAAACTTTTTTTGAAGTTAGGGTTAGGGTTAGGGTCAAAAAAACTTTTTTTTGAACGATTTTTTGGAGATTCTGTTTGACAATTGCTCTTATTAAAGCTTGACATATAAAGTGATTGAGAGAGAGCTGATTTGTGCTCAGGGAACCTCAGAGAAGTAGTTGGAGGAAGTTTTTAAAACGTCAGATATTAACATTCATGGGTTCAAAGTAAAAATAATCTCATCTGAAAAATCTCTGCAAGTTTTCTTTACACTACTACTTGTAAACCTTGATGTAATTGATCAAGAGGACAAACATGCCAGTGGAATTGGTGTAGTTCACTCTAAACTTTTGCAAATTCACCTTAGTAAATTTACATTTGTAATTTTTAACAAAATATGAACATATTTTTAGAATATCGGTTTTGTGTTTCACCATTAAGGCTCTGGAATGTGTTGAAATTACAAGGTACATATTTTTTTTTACCTTCTTTTCATGACTACAAGGGTAACAGGTTTTAAAATACATTTTAGCACAAGAGCAAGAAATGAAAGCACACAAGTTCTCTCTGGTGGTGACACAGTGTACTGCAGTTTAAAGTGTTCACATTTGCCTGTAGTGGTATGACATGATCTATGTAGGCTACTGTATACTGTATACTGCTAGGCCCTTTTTGTTAACATTTATTTTCAAGTCAAAGTCATCTAAATGTTTAAGGTACCTTAAATGTGCTGCATCACATTACTATAGTCAAGAAACACAACATAAAAAACAGCAAAATGCTTTTCTGCATTTACCCCATACATACCGAAGGCCGCCATACATATACATATCAGGAAGTGGTTTTGGGAATCTCACTCAAGGGTACCTCAGAGAAACCTACTGGGCCGGGACACAAACCCAAGATCTTAGGATTAAAGGGCCTAGTTTCTAACCACCAAGCCATCACTGCCCCTAAGCATAGACCATTTACATGGAGTAGATATTTCTTAACACTAAAAGTAACCTCATCATTTTTTTACTTTTAAAGCTCCAATCAATAGCAGAGGATTCAGCTGGAGGCAAGGTCAGTCATTCCCCTCAAACACTCAAGACAAGATGGAGCTATTGGCCTATAAAGTGCCTGAGAATGATCTGATGGCCTGACACTTCACTCAAAAACACTGCGCTTCTTCAACAAGTTATTTGAGAGGAAGATGAAAGATGGTGTGTGTGTGTGTGTGTGTGTGTGTGTGTGTGTTTATTTGAGTTTAGCGAGTAGAAAATTGCTGTCAAATCATAACCACCATGTGCGTAAAAACCTGGAATGTATCACAATTGAACAAAATGAATAGTGACTTGTACAGATCACTAACTTCATGTATTCCCAAAGCATCAGAGAACATGCATACATTAGTCATTGAATTATAGCAATGTATTTAGCATTGTATATACCTTTCTTCCTTTTCTACATGAAGACCACTGGGACAAGAGACACCCCAAAATCGCCATAAGCCTAAGAAACCTCCATTTGGAACAATATATTATATATAATATATTCATATTACATAGGACAGCGGTGGCCTCGTGGTTAGGGAGTCGCCCCGGATCGGAAGATTGTGGGTTTGATTCCCTCACGAGTAGGTTGCCCTGAGGTACCCTTGAGCAAGGTACCGTCCCCGTCACTGCCCCCCAGGCACTTTCAATAGCTGCCCCCTGCTGCATGTGTGTGTATGGGTGAAACGCAGAGGCTGAGATTTGTTGTGTTGTGCTGTGCTGCGTCTCACAATGACAAGGGTTTTCACTTTTATCTTCCCCTCAAAAACCTCCTCTTTGGTCTTCCTCTTTTCCTCTTTCCTGGCAGCTCCATCTTCAAAGTCCTCCTCTCCTTATAATCCTCATCTCTCCTCTGGACATGTCCAAATCAGCGCAACCTTGCTTCTCTAAATATATTTATATTAAATGTGTGGACAAATGTATTGGTTCCCCTCAAAAACTCTTCCAATAAAAAAATTAAAAAACATTCCATGAAGATCCTTGAAATAAATTTAAATGGGGCTAAACAGGATTTTTTTTGGGTCTTCATCCCTGGAGCCCATTGTTCAAAAGGCAACAGATGGAGCTTGAATGACTTTGGATGTTCTCCTTGGCTCTTTGTTTACCATTCCCCTGGGAATTGAACCCTGGACCTTCTTGCTGTGAGGCGTGCCATCCCATAACATTAAACAGTTTAAAACATTACTATAAGGGGATAAAAGATCCCTTCAATGAGGTGTGAAGGTACATGACTCAAAACATCACTTTTGTTTACGATTTCAAGCAATAGGTTAATTATATTCAGGATTGCAAGACGTGACGTAATCAAAGATTTTATTTTAATGCAATACTTCTTACAACTTCAGTGTCTCTTTTCTGTTCCTGGCTATGTTTTACCTTCATTCTTACCCCCCAAAAAACTTACTTACTCCAAATAAATAAAGAAGATTGTAACTACCACCTGAAAGCACTATTAGCACATAGGTATGCAATTAGAGAGCAGATGGATTCTAGAGTAATTGTCTTTGTCCATGCAGCATCTTAGCTGCAGTGTGCTAAGTGGCCCCCTCAGCTGTCTGCTCCCCTCCCCAGGGTCCATTCGCTGACAGGCTGGCTGGTGAACCCAGGCTTTGCTGCCTCTCCACACCCACTGAGTGCTTAACAAGCGGCAGAAATTCTACCATGCTAAACTGTATCTAACTTTTTTTGGTCTGCGCTAATAGTCCTGGCGCTATTGATTTCTTGTCACAGTCCCTCAGCCAAGCGAAATACTAATGGCAATGGTCAATAAACGACATGGACTGAAAGTTCTCCTTCTCTCTTCCCCATTCCACTCACACTCTAAATATAGGCCGCTGTCCTTGCTCCAAGGCTGCAAGCAATGAATGCCACTCTTAGATCAAAAAGCCTCAGCCATCAGGAGCCCGAGCAAATTTGTCAGTGTAACTCAGAACTTTGTCATTTAAATGCATTTTGAAATGAGTTAACTCTTAACAAGTTACAGTTCAATTCATGAGTGCAATAGTACATAATTAAAGTGCATTTTCACAAAGTTCTATCCAATTTAGTTCAGTTCCGGATGTCCCAGGCTCATCGTACCACCACCACTGAGAAAGTACAAGCTTCTCAAGAGGTACTTAGTGACACTGGTTTACATGCTATCTCACAACTATAGTTTCAAGCTCATCACGTTTGGAAAAGATGACTAACTGCCCATTCAGTTAACTAACTAACTAACTAACTTACTAACAAACTAACTAACAGATGGCCAGGCCAGCTAACAAAATGCTGTCTGATTGAGAGAGCAATGGCCATCCTACCCACCTAAAGAGAAAAAGACAAATTTTGCCGTCTCTGCTAAACAAATGCCTTTAGTATTGGCGCCGGGAATGGAACATGCAATCATAGAGCCACCAGTAGGGAGTCTTTGCATTATGTGTCTTAGATGCTTCTTCTAGGATTGACTGAGCTATTGATTTGTTTTATTGAAGTTCGATGCTACTTGCTTCCAATAAAGTAGATTTTGAAAACTGCTCCACCACCTGGTGTGAGTGAAACGCTTTCTCTGCTTTTGGGTCTGCTCAAGAAAGCAAGAAATTCAAAAAGCACTTACACTATAATTCAGAAAAATCCAGACACGTCTTCTAAGGAATGACCTGGGCTCCAGGATGATGCACTTATTGCTGAAACGGGTGGCACACAATGGAAAACCATTGCCAATAAAACAGAATGCTTTTACAGTTTTACAAAAGCTAAGACTCTACATGCTCACTGCCAGCTGTTGGCTAGAGGGGTAGAAAGCCTACACTGGGCTGTGGAGCAGAGGAACTACATTTACTGGAGTGGTGAAGGTCAATTCACTACCTATGGAATGAGCTGGAGACGTGTTTGCTATCCATAACTAATCATCCATCACCATTACTTGACCTCAGTAATGCTCTGAGGCTGAAAAAGATATTAAAGCCCTTATTAACATTCTTGATCTTAGCTGAGATCGCATCAGCCCAGCAGATACAAATGTACAGCCATGAATAAGTATACTGAAAAGAAAAAAAAAAAGCAAAGCAGAGGCCAAAAGTTAATATGCTGGAATTCTAAAAAGTCACGTTTGGTGTCCATCAATGTGTTGAAGGTTTGCCACTATGTAGAGCTCTCTGAATGTGCAGTGAGAAGTTTTATATTTTAAATAGTGCATTACCATCATACCACAATGCATCACGAAGTCGGGTGTGACCGATGTACCCTTCTGCAATCAAAGACCCTCATGCTTTTCCCTGAACTGGAAAATGGTAGACGGACAAAGGGACAGGACACAGCTCAAATGTAACCAATGTTTTCAAAATGATCTTTTCATGCTATCCTCCAGTTTGCTTGAATCTTAGCCAATCACCAACATGGCTGATGTTTATTCGTGCTAAAGCAATGATATAATTAACGGTGTTGTGAAAATGTGCAAAAACGTTTTTGCATTTCACAGATAATCTCCTTATATTGTCTTTTCCACAGAACTCCCTGTATAGTGAGTAGGGAGTAGTGAATGAGGGAATGATTTAGGACGCTGCACTGGGGTTACAAAGCTAATGTTACTTACAAGCATTCAAAACTGATGCTTCATTTACCAGCATCACCATTACCATCACAACCCAAACCTGATTTCCCCCCAGAAAGATCTCATTAGTAAAATCTGAACTTTGACTTTGGAAGAAGGCTGACAGTTTTGATTATTAGACATTATTTTGCATTTTACTTTATAGAGAACAAGAGTATAGAGTGTGATAAAGCACACAGGAGTGTTACTGGAGATTAGAAAAGAGATTTCATTTCAGATTAAAGAAGATGTTTGATTTTGCTGGTTTTTCTGATGCTAATCGAAAGCCACAGGCATTGTCATGTATATTAACTATTTATTAGGCATGTTATAGCCTTAAGGTAAAGAAGTCCAAATGAAACACCAAGTGTGCTCTCAGTGTTAGTGGAAATGTAGGAAAATAGAAGCATTTTATTCTCTTTTAAGACGTGTTTTCGGTGCTGATGCTGCAATGGCGCACTGCCACCATGTGATGTCGCTCCAAAGTAACAAAACATGAGCCTTCACCCCCCCCACTTTTTTTTTGTTTGTTGTGTGTGTGTGTGTGTGTGTGTGTGTGTGTGTGTGTGGATAGAAAGTGAGCCTGGGTTTCCAGCTGAGTGCTTGCGCTCCTTTCAGTGTGTGTGTGTGTGTGTGTGTGAGAGAGTGAGTGAGTGTGAGTGTGTGTGTGTGTGTGTGTGTGTGTGCGCGCGCGCTGTCATTATTACTATCCAGTCTGCTCCCCATGCTCAGAATGGCCAGATTCGCTCAGACTGAGACAGGACGGCAGCAGCCTCCCCCCCAGCAGCCCCATCCCGCTCAGTGCAGCCTGCTGTCCGCCGGACCCGGGGCTCCTCTCCTCCCTCTCCCGCAGCAGCACCAGGGCGCCCAGACCCCACTCCCCAAACCCATGAACGGGTCAGAACCCATCTCCATTCACCCGGAGAACGGCACCATGAAAGACCAAGACGCCATAAAACTCTTTATCGGGCAGATACCGCGGAACCTGGAGGAGAAAGACCTGAAACCCCTGTTCGAACAGTTTGGGAAAATCCACGAACTGACAGTGTTAAAGGACCGATACACCGGCATGCACAAAGGTACAGTCCCCCCGGCCAGCTGTTTACCAGACTACTGCTCAGTCCAGCTTGATGTCAGTGTGTTCTGTTTGATCTGAATTTAATTTCATGTATTTTTTTAAATGATTTTTTATTATATAATATTACATTGTTATTATTTTATTTATATTATTTTTTTCATTTTGTTATGTCATTGTTTTCATTTTATTATATATATATATATAATATATATATATGATTTTTGTTATCATTTTTTGATTCCATCAGAACATTTACAGTCATCGAGGGTTTGACAGTTCAGCTGTTACTACACATTACAGCCACTCTGTTATTCACCTGCTCAGTCATTCGCCATAAAATTAGTGCACATTTCTGCCTGATTAAACCTGATCTTCTGTCAGTGTTGTTTTTGATGTTTCAGCCTCGTTTTAATTGAGTTCATGTGGAATAGTGTGCTGTCGGAGGAACACAAAGGCTCCAAATCCCTTTCTGTGCCTTTCCAGCGCAGTTCTTTCTCTGTAACTGGGACAAAGATGCTTTAGAAGAGATGTATTTTTTAAGACTCTTTAGCGATGAGGGAAGCATCATTTATTCATCCCACTTTATCCTGCAGCTGCCCAGATGTGGGTAATACACTGGTTTGGAAGGTGAAGGTTTTTTTTTTTACTCCAACCTCTATTCCGGAAAACCCCACCCCCCTGCCACTGGGATTGGTTGGCAGCGGCGCGTATCCCGCGCTCCGATTGGTTGATAGTACTTACTCACGACAGGTCCGACGTTCACTAGCCAATCAGAGCGCACAGGAGGCGGGGCCTTTCCCAGAATACAGGTAGGGATAAAATACAGCTGTGTTGTTTTGCTGGTTGAGCCCAGAGTCTCACGTAGAGACTGAAACTGAAGGGGTTATTAGAAAAAGTAACTGAGATGTAATCCAAGGCATAAAAGCATTTCATATGAAATGTTCTTAAGTTAGGCAACATGTATTTGCAGAAGTCGTGAAAGGAATCAGAGCTAGTGATGCCAGCAGTAGTAAATATGAACCAATTAAAAAATCTAAAATGATCAGTGATCCTACATGTGCCCTCTGAGTTGAGATTTTTGGATGTAATGCTGCTGATGGTGAGACAGTGGTAAATTAAAAAAAAAAAAAAAAAGTTCTTTCAGGACTTTTTTGCTCTACATTGTATTACACATCCCTCTGCTCACTGTGCTTTAGGCCAAATCTGTATGGCAGTGAGACTGAAAACCAGCATCAGGTGGTGTATTCGTAACCTTTTCTCTGATGTAGCTTTTGTGATGCATTTATCTTAAAAATTCTGCACGTAAAGAGCATTTCATGTTTATTCCAAGCACATTTTTAAAAAATCAGAAAATGTACTGCACTTTAATATTTAATTTATATTTTCCATTATATCTTTAAACAGTTGTCAATCTTTTCTTTTTTAATTTTGACTCTCTCTATCATTTCACATTCACAGTGTCCTTAAGGGATTAAACCACTGCTAATAAACTTAAAGCACATTGATTCCCTTTATGTTTTCTAAACAACTCTACACTTTAAAATCTACGTGCATTAATGCTGTCTTGCTTTGACAGCATCCTAATTAAAATGAAGTGCTTTTACCATTGTTAGTGCGCAGGGTTAGAGGGAACTAACTTGCAGGCCAAAGGTGACGGCCTTGTTACGTGACCCATAAGCTGCTGTGAAAGCCTACAGTCCACAGTGGGCTGAGTGTTCTGATGAAATAAGAAGCTTTAGAGTCAATGAACATCCACATTTCACCCTTTAAGTAAAGCTAGTTTCTTCTTTTCAGCTGTGAATCAATTCACAGCTGCTTTGCTATTAGGTTGCAAAAGCTTACAGAAGCCTAATCCTGTTCACAGCACTCTTTCGCAGCCCATTTAATAGTCAAATCTGTCCAAATACAAGAGGCGAGCAAAGACAGCTCATTTATATGAGCATTTTGGGCCCTGTCTATACATACATGCCTAAAAGAAAACATTTCTGATTGCATACAGCACAAGCTTTAAACCTTTTATTTTGCCGTTGGGTTGAGCTTTAAGGGGATCTGCTCACTAAGGGGATCAAATGTAGAGGACACGTTTCGGAAGAAGAACGCATCTCGGCACCAACTCAGTCTGCTAATTCATGCAGGAAAACATGGAATTAGTTTGTTAGCGTGATAATAAGGCATGACCATAATGACTCGACTGAAGAGGATTAGTGACTGTAGTTATTGTCTGAGGCCTCAGTCCCATGGTTCGGCTGCTGTGTCCCTTTACACAGTCTGCTTTTCCCAATTAAAATGTGCTCTGGTCTGGTTACTTTGCAGTATTTAATGTGACTAATACTGTTCAATGCCAACCCTTGGGCAATTATTGTCCCTCGATTGGCATTAATGGTTAGCATTCATCCCCACGATATTTCAGGATTGATCAGGCAATGTGTAATACTCCCATAGCACTTAATTAAAGTGTGTATATTGAATATTTATCCAACCGTTATGTGAATACGTGAGTTTTCATTTTAACAGATTGAAAATGCTAATAAAATGCTTTTCTTTTTTTTTTTTTAAGTTCAGGGATTTTACTGCATGCATCCTCTGTTGCAAAAACAGTGATATGACATTACAGGTGGTCTTTAGAAAAGCAGGGTGGGATAGCACTGTGTACACGGTCCGTAATGAGATGCAGGACAACCGACATTATGAACACTCATATCTGCTGGAGTGGAATATTAGCATTAAGCTAATGTCATGGGGATCGTGGTGTTAATGTCTTGATAACTGGTGCAGGAATATTCCTGGAAAGCTCTTCATTACAAATCAAATAAATGATCTAATAAAATGCTGGCTTTATTTTTTTAACCTCTCAATGGTGCCAAGCCTCTACGGTGGATTGCATATGCAGAATTACTGAGCTTGAAGCTTGGCTACAGGTAGCTTGTATGCCTATGAACACGGTTATTGTAGAAAATGGCCTTGGTTGCTCATGTGTTACTACAGTTCGATGCTCTCTTGCATTAGCTAATTTGTTTCATGACATTGCTGTACATACAATTTCCTAAAAGGAACCAAATTAAAGTTCAAAGCTATGTGTTATTGTTCAGCTTACCAGCTTTAGAGTGGTCCCTTGCTATATGATTTTATGTTGATTTTGCTGGCCATTGCTCTCATTTCAGGAGTGGCATTGGCTTGATTTATCTAGATCAGACATTTCCAGATAAAAATATAATTGCAGTCATAGCAGTTGTTTTCAGAAATGGTGACTTTAATGTTATAATGTTAATATATAATCTTCTAAACTTTATGATGCTCATTGGACTGTGCTTGTACCAGCTTGGGCAGCCTACCATAATAATAGCACCCACTGATGGTAAAGGTCAAAAGAACTTGTAACTGTGATGTGATAAATGTAAATGCAAATGTAAGTATGATGTCTTACATTGATAGCACATCTGATGTGCAGTGAGATTGTTCTAACATGGCTGTTAAGTTTGAATGTGCTCAGATATTTGGGGCACGTCTATATAAAATATTGACTACGTTTGGATTTTCCCATTATGACACTCTCAGATCACAGCCTTTGGATCTCAGTAAAGACCATTATGGTGTAGCTTTGGTACAGTTGGACACCAGGTGAAAACACCCTCAGAAAAAAAGGCATCAAGTCAATTCTGTTTTATTAATATAGCGCTTTCTACAACTCTTGTCACAAAGCAGCTTTACAGAATCTGGGCCTGAGCTCTGAGTAAGGAAGCAGAGGGCAGCAGCGGCAAAACTCCATAAAACTGGAGGAAGAATCCTTGGGTGGAACCAAGATTCAAAAGGAGAACCATCCTCCTCTGGTCAACACCAAATAATAAAGAAGGAAAAGAAAGAGAAAGTGCATTTTATAAATTCATTAATATAAATTCATTACTGATGAGTTCCAGTGAAGTATGAGTTACTATAAAAGACTCCATCAGGGTCTGTAACTGGGAGTTCAGTAAACTAATAGTGGTGGTTCTGTTTGAGTGGGTGGAGCGTTTGTTAATCTTAGTAGCAGCTCATGCAGAGGATCCATTCTGATGTAGCTGATCTGGAGTTGATTTAGCTGATGATAAAGATATATAGATGATATAGCTGATGTGCGGAGAAGAATCTGATGATGGTCGGTTCAATCAAGAAGACAGTTGACTAGCTAGCAGTTGATTAGCTGATCTGGAGTTAAGTAGGCCCTCAGAATAATTGGTGGGATTGGCTGGGAGACATTTTCTTTCAGGAAATGCTTAAACTGCCCACGGTACAGGTGGGGGACAATCGTCCATCAAGTGCAGTAGTGGAAAGTCATGGGCAGTAGCTGGAAGACTATTTCAGAGGTGGGGGGGCTTTGAACGAAAATGCTCTTCCCCCTGTTGTTGTTGTTTTCAACAGTCTAAGCGATGTGCCAACACTGACTTTAAATGAATTGCCACACTTGCAGCTAAAATTCTTACTAGATTATTTACTGTTTTATGGCCAAAGATAAAAAAATGACAAATTGCTCCAGGCCAAAAGTGCCTGCATGTTTAATGTGTTTTTTATTGGACAACACATCATCACCGTTGTCCACATCGATATAAGGGCCAGTGCAAAATCCTCAAATGCATATAAATGTCTTTTGGAAATTAAAATTAAGATACACAAATAAGATATTTTTGGACAGCAATGATGTAATTCTTCATACAGAAGGACCTACCTCTTGGGCACCAACCAGAATGCACAATGAAACATTTACTTGCTGTCCTATTTATTTGATTGACTTGAATGAAGAAGACATAGACCAAAGCAGCCACAGCAACCAGAGGTGTGTATTATGTAACAGGGGCTCCATCTTAAAAAATGCAGCACTTCAGTGGCTCTCCTGACAGTAGCCATGGGCCCTAGCCCTGTGTTCCTCTGTGGTCAGTCACTGATCTTTGTAGTAGGCAGTGATTTTTTCATGTGAACAGTGCAATGACGTCTTGTTAGCTTCTTTTCATGTGGTCTTACTTTTGTAGCAAGGCATTTACATTTTGATTGCCATTCGTGAATGCGATGCCCAAAAAACTTCTCCTTGCTTTATGGTATTTGCTAAAATGTGTGGATATTTTGAACAGGAATGAAAAAATACTCATTGAATTAGTAACACCTTGGTAAATGAAATCATGTGGTGGGTGAATGACTCTGGTTATTGTGTTTGATATCTAGCCAGCTTAGCATATATTACAGAGCTACTCTTTGCTCAATGCACTTTGTGTTAACAGAGATTTTTATCACATGTATATAGCAAATAAATGATTCCTGCATGTAAAATTTGTTCATGTTGTTGCTCAAGGATTAAAAACTATCATTGCATATCAACAACTGTGCTCATTTTGCTCTGATCATTTCGACTGACATCATTTTTTTATTGCTGTCAGCAGATCACTGCCGACATGCTTAGGATTGTCATGGCAACTAAACTAGGCTGCAATGATGTGGCATCAAGAGAGGTATGGAAGAATATGCCTAAGACCAGAAACTGCTGTACCCTGCATTTAAGTGACTTATTTTGGTCTTGAATCGTTCTATAGGAGGTGAACAGACACAGGCCTATCGCTGTACCCCCATGCTTTTGTTAGTGCACTGTTGAGAGGTAATGAGAGCGGAGAAAATGACAAAAGGAAAAAGGAATGAGGTGAACGGGGAAGAGATTAAAAGAAAGGAACAAGGTTGGCTGTTTGCGAATTGCTGACCAATTTAAATGCTGTTGGTTTTTTTTTTTTTGAGCTCCATCAGCCAGAGATGCATTTCTAAGAGGAAAATAAATTGACAACGCCTAAGAGATTTTGCTGCAGCACTCTGTGATAATCGCTTGCAATTCTGAGCTGATTCATAAGAAGTCTTGCGAGAGAAAGCCTTTGATGAAGAGAGACACATACATGGCATGTGAAGTCCATAGAGGTGTTCTTGAGATTTGGTGAAAAAAGTCAGATTCATAGATTCAGACTTGTCTGAGCCCTCATGATTTCCATGGGTAACAGCAGAGGAAAGGACCGTAATATTGATTGGCCTTTCGCTTGGACCCCAGTATGGTGTCATGGTGTGTCAGTCAGGGAACGGTGACAAATGTAACACTCTCTCTCGCTCTCACTCTCTGTTGTGCTCTCTTCAGACCGGACAGGAGAGAAATGAAAGGCAGACAAGAGGCTAAGCACAATAGATGAACAGACAGAGAGATGGAGTGATTGTCAGAGCGAGAGAAAACAAATGGTGGCTTTAATCGGAAGGTACCCGACTCTTAGCTGCAGATTCAGAGGCAGATCTGCTCTGACAGAGGAGGAGGAGGAGGAGGAGGAGGAGGAGGAGGAGAGGAAACAAAGGGATTTAAAATGAAGGAGAGGTGCAGGGTTGGCTGGGTGGAGTAGGG